>JANRGW010003755.1:0-44978 GCA_024733675.1 Psilopsiagon aymara
TCTCTGGGCACCCTGTGCCAGCGCCTCAGCACCCTCACAGGGAAGAGCTTCTGCCTCAGAGCTCATCTCCATCTCCCTTCTGGCAGGGTAAAGCCGTTCCCCTTGTCCTGTCCCTACAGGCCTCTGTCCACATCCCCCCTCCCACAGGCTTACACCTGGTGGGAAATAACTTCATTGGGCTTACAGAATTAAAGCCAAAATGAAACGTTTGCTTTTGTCACTTCATTTTCTTAACTAAACAAGCTGAATACATGGGATTTGTGATGTATAAATTGTTGTCTGAGCTCAGGTGGCTTCAGAAGGGGCAAATAAATCCATGTGTCTGTTTGGAGAGGGTTTTACTGGAGACTTGAGCTGCTTCTCAGGGATCCCTTATTCCAGCCCTGCTGTTGACTAATACAGTCCATAAAGTGAAGCTCATTTTCAGTGTGGCAAGAGGGAGGAGGATCCCAAGTGCTGCACTTGAGTCTGTTAGGGATTCGCTGGCAGGCAGCATGTGCTTGATTAAGATCCCTTTATTCTGGTCCACCTCAGTTGTTTTCATTATTGCTTTCTCTGTGTAAAAGGAAATGAGGAGCTCTCCCATTCTGCACCTCAGGAATTGAGGCCCTGGATAAAAGAGTTGATTTTTGTCTGCCCTGCTGTCTAGCCCAGGCTGTCCAAACCCTTTCTCAGACTATAGAGTGGAGCAGAAATCAGAGGAATTGTTTTCCTTCCTGCAACTTTGGCATGACAGTGAGGAATGTCAGACTATCCAGGAGACAAATGTGTTTTCACTGCCACCTCCCCAAGAGAAGTTCGTTCTTGGTTCAGACTCCTTATTGTCTTCCCAAATCTAATCTGAATTTCCCTTCCCACTCCTACTTGGTTCTTGCCTATTCTTCCGTTCCCGGCTTTGTAACTATTTCTGGAGCCTACAGATCAATCATCTTCCACTCCATACCAAGATAAAGATGCTGCCTCTTTCCATACAGCACCCGCTTCCTGAGGGGGGTTTAATGCAAGTCTCCTGCTCTGCTGGATGGATACTGGTTAATTCCTTGTCAGAGCAAAATAGTCAAGCATGCATCTTTAGACATTGAAGCAGATATCATGTTTGTCATATGGCTTTTCTTTCTATATCAGATGGCTACAATGCTTTGCTGCTCCATATGAGACCATTCACATGGAGTGCTTCAGGTGTTTCCACAAGCATCACTCATGGATGCTCCAGGAAGGACTGAGAGATGCCTGAGCTACTGGGTGCTTCCTCATCTCTTGGTGGTTGGCGGGTTGGATGGAGCTTGGAGCACCCTGCTCTAGTGGAAGATGGCCCTGCCCTTGGCAGGGGTTGGAACTGGATGAGCTTTAAGGTTCCTTCCAACTCAAACCATCTCATGATTAGATCTTTAAATCTTAAGCAGAGGGAAGTCTTTATCATACTTCTTTAGCATAGTTTTAAAAGAAAACTACTGGTTTACATCTTCACAGTAGCACAGCAGAGATTTACTAGTTAGCTTTAGGAGACTCTGGTATAGTCATGAGTGCTTTTGTACTCCCATTCGTGACGGGCATTTTCTGGTCTTGTTGACTCTTGTGTGAATACAAAGAAAAGCTGGAACCTGAGCCAAGGTAAACCTGGCTCTGCAGGCTGTATTCAGCACCAATTTACACCAGCAGAAAGTCTTTCCCAAAGTTTTAATCACACGGAAGAGAAAGGCATGTGGAAGTGGTGCCGCTTTGGTAACTGCACTGGCTTGGGCCCCACCATTCAGGAGCGATGGCTTTTCCTTTCCTGGCCATGAGCCACTGTTGTACTGACGGCTCTGGAGAAGAGATTAAAAGCAAAAAGTGGGTTAAAATAGGGTGGGAATGAGTCCCTAGGAGCCGTGCCCTGGGGTGGGTATGAGAAATGCTGTGGCAGGTTGTACTCTCAAGTAGGAGTGACATCAGGATATGATTTTAGGAAAGGACTGTGATTTTAAGCAAGTTTGAGAGAGAAAGGCACCAAGATCAGCTGGAGATTGCTCCGATTTTTGCAGTTCCCTGTTTGCAGCCTGTGTTGGGGTGGCATTAGTGTGGTGTATCCTAGGAAGGTTGGGATCCTTAGCCTGCCTAAACCTCCTGCTTAACCTTTTGGTTCCTATGGGCAGGGTCAAACTGCTCATGGTAGAGCTAATGGGTTGTTACTGTCAATGGGCACCTGCCCATTGGGCCTCCTTGCCCTGGGTCTGGCACTCCATGATCCCATGGTTATGGTGATTCAGCTCACTACCTTGATAGAAAGTTACCACCTTCTTTTTTTTCCTGTGCTTTTATTTAGCTGATTTAGCAAGTTGCATTGATTCAAGACAGGTAATTGCTTGCGTGAACACATGCCAGGGAGGCAAAGGCTGTGTGTGGTTTGGTGGTGGTGAGCTCTTAGACTACATCTAACTTGCCTCTTTGGTGGTAGTTTCACCAGCACTTGAACCCAGCAGGAACTGGCCCTGCTGCTGCAATATTCACTCCTCTCAATCTCCACTGTGGTTCCCAATCTTGTGCCACCATCGTCTGTCAGCCGCTGCGAGTGATGATGTGTAGAACCTGTGTGGGAAAATGGCCTGGATTAAAATAATACTAATAAAAGAACCCAAACCCAAGCTAGTTTTAATCCATGTCAGGTTTCCAGTGTAGCTTATTGCACAAGCACTGGAGCTGGTGGAAGCCAAAGGGTGCAGCTGCACAGAGGGCTGTGGGATGGGCCTTTTGCCTGTCTTCTCGCTGTCACAGCAGCTCATTTACCACTGAACTCTCTTAGCAGCTTCAAGAACTGATTTTCCCAAGGAAGGATCTAATCAGGCCCTCACAGCCTGTATTCTTCTCATTACCTGGAATACGCACTCCCTGTCACAGGGCTTTCAGAGTTGTGCAAGCTGATTTCTCCCGTAGCACAGAGCAGAGCACGTTGGAAATGAACTGTACATCACCCGGAGGCGGTTTGGCAGAGAGAAATCCATCCGCTGCAAAGGCACTGAGGGAGCCCATGCTGTCGTGGGCAAACTGCTTGAATGGTTAATTAGCTTCACTCACTTATTTAAGCCCCCTGACTGGGTTTTCCAGCATTAATTTACAGCCACCAGATTAGAAGGCTGCCTGCTAGCACCAGATACTTCACATTTCAGTTATTTTAATGTATTCAGTGCCTTACTGTCACACTCATCACATGCAGGAACGTATGGTCATCACTCTGATTAGTTTTTGCTAAATGGTGTCTTCTTTCCCCCCTTTCTTACTGTTCTTTTCCCATTTTGCAAGGAGAAGAGTTATTTTCACCTCCTTTTACCCTACATCTGTTGAAGTTACTGGCAGTTGCACAGTTAACATTGATGTTTTAAGTTGGTGGCAGACTTGGCCATAAGCAATAAAGCAAATGAGCAAATGCTGGCATGGAGAAGCACGTATTGCTCAGCTGTGGTTTATGACTGCTCTTCATATTTGCATTTGATTTAGGCTTGGGAGGGTACAACACTGTGGTTAAAATGATCTTCTGGAGAATCTGACTGCGTAACCGGATCACAGTTCACTACTGCTGGAAAGTTGCTTTTGGGTTTTGGGGTGTTTTGGGCTGCAGATTTCAGGTTTGAGGTAGTTCTGACAAAGAGAGGTTGGAGTTGAATGAGAAGAAACTGAAAGCTCCTCAGCCTTTAACTGCCTGTCCCAGAGGAAGCAGTTTGTGTGCTGTGAGAAGGATGGATTGCTCCTTCCTCAGGCTTGATGTGTGCTGCTGGGATCAGTGTGTCCTGAGCTGAGGGAGTGGCTGATGAAAGAGCTGTTGAAGCTGCAAAAAGTGACATTTTCTGTGGAAGTCTTTAGGATTATATAAACTTGGATTAAGTGTGTGAAGGTGGAAGTTTCTCCTCAGTCCTTTTCAAGCTGTATTCATAACCCTGTCCACTTAAACTGGTGATTTTCTTCTGATTTCCCCTTTGTTCCCATTACCTTCGCCCAAAATCTGCTTCAGGACTACACTGCTCTAGGCAGAGCTTATCTGTATGTGATCGTTCTCTATTTCTTTTGCCAGTGTTGTCCTTTATGTCACCACCTTCCTTCTCCAGGGTGTCCCCCTCTCCTCTTCACCTTGGCAAAGAGGGTTGAAGAAGACAAGAAAGCGCTTTGCGAAAGATGTGGAGGAATTGGCTTGGAAAGTTTGGGTCATTTTAAGAAGATTACTTAGTGACAGTATCTGCAGAATTCCTCCCAGATGGCATCTTTCAAAGCTTAGAAATCCAGGAGGCTACTTGGAAAATACAAGAAGGGAAATTAAAAGGAGTGTTTCTTTGTGATGCTTGAGCCATTGGAGTGGGTCTGGGTTTGAGAGTTCCAGGAGGAACTGATAGGTCTTCCTGAAAGCTGCTAGTTCCATGCAATCACTTACGCCCAGGGTTTTGGCAAGAAAGACGCTTACAACTTAAAGGAGTAGGTAAAACTGCATTTGTAAGTGATTGGTAAGTCTGAACAACTGCAGATTGAGGGAATTTGCACTGGTTTAGGCCCAAATTTATACTTGCTTGGGTCTTACCTTCATTACCACTTAACAAAACTGAAGGTAAATTTTCTTCTGACCAAGGCTGTTTTCATTTTTGTTTCCTGCACTCCATCAGCTCCTGTGCTCTGACCACTCTTATATCTTGAGAAGGAGCAGAAAGGAACTACCTGACAACGTGAGTCAGCAAAAACATCTCCATCACTGTTCAGCGTTTTGGGGCTGGATGACAGTGCTGCAGTAGGGGTCTGGCATTCTTGGTTTGCAACGCCACTGCAGGAGAGGTTGCCTGCATATTGCTGTTAGCCGGTGTGGAACAGGCACCGGTGGTGCTTGTGCCGGTGATGGCAGCATCCCAGGGTATAATAATAGATTCTCTGAAATGCATTAGTGCTGTAGGAAAATGATTTAGGAGAAGGGTGATTGCTGCGAGGAGTTTGCAAAGTAAGAGGGATTTAAGAATGTGATAAGGAAACGCAGATCCTTCAGCACAGATGTGAAGCAAATGCTTTAATATGTTGGCTCTCCTGTCTCTGATTTCTGGAGTGTCTCTCCTGTGCCCTGTACATCATCTGTCTGCTGTGTAGAAATTTTCCCTGCAAGCAACAACTGAGTCACTTGGTGCACATTTCCTCTCCCTGTTTTAGTACATGAGGCTGAGTGGAGTAAGAAGTCAGCAGACCTGTGTTGTGCAGAGATCACTGTATCTGAACCATGTCGTGTTGAAAACGTAACCTTTAAAAGAGGGTCAGAGAGCAGAAGCTGCTTGATGCATGGGATTAGATGTTAGTGTCACAGCCTAGATTCAGTGGCATGGGATGCAGAAGTGCCCACTTCTCGTTAGTTCTGACTTTTCCCATTGGGTGTTTTGCTAAAGCTTTTAACTTGGTCAGCAGCGTGAAGCTGTTTGCTCATGAGATGAATCACCATTAGTCATAAAAGATTCCTCGCCTTGAAATGACTTCCCGTTATGAAGTGAGAGAGAAAAGCAGAGAGAACATGTTTCAGTCGCACTCCTGCTAAGGGAAATCCAAGTTTTATTCTCCTTATGAAAGGATTGATTTAAAGTTATTAAAAATTTAGCAATAACTTTTCCATCAAAGCAATTAGTAGGAACCAGTTGATAAAGTGTTAGTGTACGGTGACCAAAGTTTTCACCATGGAGTAGCTCAACATGGAGTAGTAGTGGGGTTCTTCTAACTTCCTCTCCTGTTTATAGGTTGTCCATGGGTAATTGTGGTTAATGGTTCTTGTGGACTCAGTGACCTGCAGGTTGAAACCATGGATATCCCAACCTTACTCTGCTTTGGTTGCAGGGAGCAGGGGCCAACGGCATTCGGCTGACCATGGAGAGTGCTCTGACCGCCCGTGACCGGGTGGGGGTCCAGGACTTTGTCCTGCTCGAGAACTTCACCAGTGAAGCAGCATTCATTGAGAACCTACGGAAGCGCTTTAAGGAGAACTTGATCTATGTGAGTAGCAGAATGACAGACACCAGAGTGCTCCTCAGTGACCTGTATCGGGGCTCCCGCTGCAGACGATGTGCCATAGCTTTGCTCTGCAGTTGGATTTGGAGGTGATGGTATCGGTTTTAATACAGTGTGGTTGCTTGTGTCAGTAGTAGTGTGGCCTCCTGCCACATTAACTGATGTAGGGGCTCACTGCAGTGCTCTAGCTGTGGTCTACTGACATTTACAGCACTGAAAATCCAACTCACACCACATTCTTCCCTTTCATAAATTCACTCTGTGGTGGGCTTTCAGCAGCCCCAGGCTTGAACTCAATCCTGAACAATAGATCAGAAATAATCCACTCTTCCTGCTTGTTAGAAGCACTAAAACCATTTGCAGGTGCTGTTTATCTAGCAAGGATAACATGTCTAGTGCGTAACTCCTGCAGTGTCATTCTCACTGCTAAGAGATCACCTCTTCAGCACCTTTGGCCTCTTTGGAAGCCCTCAGCAGCATCCCCAGCACACTGGGGCAGGCAGCCCTTGTCAACAACACCCAGCCCTCAGAGCAGTCTGGTCTCTTGGAGCATCTGCAGCCAGACCTTCTGTAACCTCTCTGCTTCATCTTCTCTTTTGCAGACATACATTGGCTCAGTTCTGGTGTCTGTTAATCCATACAAGGAACTGGAAATCTACAGCAAACAGAACATGGAGCGATACCGTGGCGTCAGCTTCTATGAAGTTTCTCCTCACCTGTGAGTGGCCTGTGGGTAAACAGTGCTCTTGTGCTGCTCCCACGCAGGCGTGTGCAGGAATGACATGTGAAAACAAGCGCAGAGGACTGTTCCTTATCCCACATGCAGCATTAAAAAGCACAGGGATAGAAAGGCTCCTCCAGAGGGTGTGGTGAATGGCTCTTTCTATTCCTGTTCCTCTCTCCAAAGAGGATGAGTTGCCTTTGCAAGAGCAGTATTTGGAAAGGGAGTTGGTTCCTTCCTGGCTGGAAGAACAGAGCTGCTTACCCAGTCCTGGCAGGACAGGAGTTCATTGTTCCAGGGTTACTTGGGGTCTGTGTGTGTCCGGGCTGTGTTTCCCTCCTCTACACTGCTCCTTCAGCTCAGGGCAAAGGACTGTGTGTGTGAGTGTGGTGCTTTCTTTCCTACCTTGGCTCTTACTGCCTGACCACTATTTATCTGGTATTTCCCTGGTTGCTACGCTACCGTCTGTTCCAACAGGCTAGTTGGAACAAGGAATGTATTTATTTACATGGTCTGGCCTGCTGAGCATTCCCAATTTCCCATTTAGAGAAAAAAAACCTTTGAGGTTTAAAGTTATTTTTGAAAGCATTTGATTTTTCTGTTGTCTGAAAGAGAAAGATGGTGAGAGCTGAGGACATTTGGCTCCAAATTGGTTTTTTTTTTCAGGACCAAATTCTGAACACCTCTTTGTGGGGGGTTTTTGTGTGGTGAGTGGGGTTCTTTTGCTTTAAAGAGGTCTTGGAAGAGTAAATGATATTATTTTTGAGCAAATTAGTTGAGTTGTTTCTTATTATTGGCACATAGCCCAAGAGAGTAAGCAAAAGAGAATGTGCTGCAAGCACAGAGAGGGAGAGAAACACCATCACTTGGGAAAGTCTGGGCATTTTAAGTTGTGGTTTTTAGGATAAAACTGGGATTTTTGTGGTGTTTCAGGCTTTTTGTGTGGACCTGTATGGGGGATGGTTAAACCTGGCTCGTTCATCCAGTTCCAACCCCTACCACAGGCGCCTTCCACTGGAGCAGCGTGCTCCAGTGTCCAACCTGGCCTTGAACACTGCCAGGGATGAGGCAGCCACAGCTTTTCTGGGCACCCTGTGCCAGTGTCTGTTATGGTTTTTAATGGAATGGTGAAAACTGCCAGAGATGGAAGCTGGGAATGGGCCATAAACATCTTAAAATAAAGGGGTTCTATATGCAGGACTGCACCCTTCCAGTGCTGTGAAACCCCCAATGGAATCTAGAGGCAGTTCTTTAATTAGATTTACATTTATTCAACTGTTTTCAACACACTCTGGAGACAGAACTTGGATGGGAAGAGAAGGACTTGCTGAATTCAGTGGGGTGAGTGTGCAGTTGTGTTGCTAGGTAGCTTGTTGGTGTTGCCTTAGCACCAAGTATTAATAGACTTGAGAAGGCCACGGCAGTTATTTTGGTGTGATTATTTCTAATTAATTTCACAGCATGAGAGTTAAAGAAAAGGGTTGTAAAGTGCACGAAGCAGGGGATCTGCTTGATCACCAGCTGAAAGTATTGGTGTGGTGGTCCTATGAGTGCACTCTGAAGGGCTGATCCTCCTCTTTTCTCTTAACCTCTTCCATCACACCTGTCTGATTGCTGTCCCTCTGTAAGCAGCTGCCACCATTGCTAGATTCATCTTCCTGCTTTCTGGTGTTGGAAAAGTGTGTGTGGTTCTTGATAGAAGATCCAGTCTGCATGGGGAGGAAAAGAGAAGTGAAAGAAAAAGCAGCAAAGGAAGAAGCTGGGTCCAGGGCCAGCAGCAATAAACCTGTCTGGGTGCAGGCAGGAGGGACCGTCTGGGATTTTGGGTAGTACTTGGCCTGAGTTGGTGATAGCTTTTGTAGCCTCCAGGATGCTGCTTAGTCTGTGCTGGCTCATCTGATTCTTCCTGCCATCCCAGAAGAGCTGGGAGAGGTTGGACCGTTCTGGAGCCACACAGATAGCAAAGTGCAGTTGTGACCTTCCGAGTGTGTCATCACTTCAAAGATAAGCTGGATTAAAGATTGATGGGAAGCAAGATGTTTCCTGAATGTAAAACTTTTTTGTTCTGCAGGACCCATGTTGAGAGATCCTGTATATTTAGAAAAGTAACTCTGCCTGCAGCATTATCTGCACCATTAATCTTGAGAGGGGCTTTGGACAAGGGCCTGTAGGGACAGGCCAAGGGGAATGGCTTTAACCTGCCAGAGAGGAGACTGAGATGAGCTCTTAGGCAGAAGCTCTTCCCTGTGAGGTTGCTGAGGCGCTGGCACAGGGTGCCCAGAGAAGCTGTGGCTGCCCCATCCCCGCAGTGTTCAAGGCCAGGTTGGACACAGGGGCTTGCAGCAAGCTGCTGCAGTGGAAGGTGTCCCTGTCTGTGGCAGGGGTTGGAACTGGATGAGCTCTAAGGTCCCTTCCAACACAAACCAGTCTGGGATTCCATGATTTAGTCATCTTCCACAGGGACTTCTGTTGTTCAAAAGAACAGTTTTTAAAGGAATTTGGTAGATTTGGGCTATGACCCTGCAGAAACTTGGCTCAGTGGTTAAGATGTGTATAAAGATGGCATCACCAGCATGCAGTCCATGATGAACACATACTTGAGGTGCCTCTACTAGGAGTTTCCTCTGTGGATTGGCCTTAGCTGAGGAGTCTCTGCCCTTCACTCATAGAATCACGCTAACCCCTGGTCGTCATTGTCCCTCAGCTACGCTATTGCAGACAACTCCTATCGCTCCCTGCGCACAGAGAGGAAAGATCAGTGCATCCTGATCTCCGGGGAGAGCGGGGCTGGCAAGACAGAGGCCACCAAGAAGATCCTGCAGTACTATGCCGTGACCTGCCCAGCCAGTCAGCAGGTGGAAACCGTGAAGGACCGACTGTTACAATCCAACCCTGTCCTGGAGGTAAGGCTGGAAGCTTGACCTGGAGTCACTGAGTCACACCAGTAGCACTCACATTTTCCAGCGCAGGAAGTGGAGGCAGATGGACTCCTGTGGGCAGGACTGAGCTGTCAGTGCACAGAGGATAGTGGGATGGTGGGAGAGTGTATCCTGGGAACACTGCTTCTGGTGTGTGGGCAGATTGTTCACATGACACGCAGGGGAATCCCACTGCTTCCAAGCCAAAGATGGGGTCGTTGCCGCTGAGCTCACCCTTTCCAGTCCACCAGGAGCAATTCTGGAATAGCTGGGCTGCTGGGCTAGAAGCATTTGGCGTGGGAAGAGTTTGTAAAGCCACAAGCGGACACATGGGCTGTGGGCAGCTGCCCTCTGATATAAGCATCTCTGGGTGCATTTCCCAGTGCTGTGGTGTCCTCTAGTGTCCAGTCCTGAGCTGTCTTTGTAGTTTCCTTTGATATTTCAGCTCTGTATTAAATGTGTGCTGCATGCACTGGGGAAGGTGTTCCCTGTGAGAGGGAATAACCCCAGCCCATTAGGACATTGCCTACTGTGAGCTGAGCTGTGGGTGACTGAAAGCAAATAGCTGTCATCAGAGAGGAAGCTTTGAAAAGACTGTCAGACATGACATATGTTGTCAGCAGCGAACTGGCATTAAAATAAGCTTGCTGGGGTGATGGGAATGTTTTCAGAGGGATATTCCATCTGCAGTGCTTGTGCTGGGTATAATGATCCGCGTAAGAATTTGGGCTGCAATCTGTTTCCTTTTTGGTTGCTCTTGCAAAAAGGAAAACCCAAGGCTTTAATGGCTGTAAATAAGCAACTGGCAGCTTCACCAAAGTGTTTATAAATAATCTTACTTGATGCTTACTCCTTTTTCTCTGAATTGTTGTCATTTCAGGCCTTTGGAAATGCAAAAACCCTTCGGAATGACAACTCCAGCCGATTTGGGAAATACATGGATGTGCAGTTTGATTACAGGGTAACTTAATGTCTGTGTTACACTTCAGAACTTGTCCTCTTCACAGCAGGTCTCTGTTTCCAGCTGTGATCTGAAGATAACCTCTGTCAGGTGTAGCTTTGCACAGTGTTTTCTTCCATTCTGATCCAAATTGCCCCACACTGTGAGGATGAACGTAGTGCAAGAACTGAGTAGCTCACCATGCTGCAGTCATTTAAACATCTCAGTTCGTAATCCCTCCACTCTCACAATTCTGCTGCTTTTGTGTCAAATTCTTTCTGAGAAGGAATTCTACACACAAAGGATCCTGTTCAGTGTGTGCTGTAGCCATGACCTGTATAATGGCACGTTATTGACACCTGACAGCTCTTTTTGCATACACTTCAGAATTCAGATTGCCACAAAATGACAGCTTGTTTTCTGTTTGTGGGCTGTTGTTTCCTATCTTGTTTGTCTTTGAATAGCCCACCAAGCAGCAGAAACGTCTTCCTCTATGTTCATGAGCTAATTCAATGTACCTGGTTTGATTTAGGGGGCTCCTGTCGGGGGCCACATCTTGAATTACCTCCTGGAGAAGTCCCGAGTTGTGCACCAGAATCATGGAGAGAGGAACTTCCACATTTTCTACCAGCTGCTAGAAGGAGGGGAAGAGGACTTATTGCGAAGGCTTGGCCTCGAGAAGAACCCACAACAGTATCACTACTTAGTAAAGGTGCGTAACTCTTACAGTGGTGTTTTATTATAGCATCAGTGTATTCGCAGTTGACTTTCTAGTTTCCTTCCCTCCCTTCAAAAATAACATTGCTATAAATAGAAACACATTGAACATGAGTAACGCATCTTGGACAATATTTTCCTTACTTAGATCAAACTGTGTCTTTTTTAGGGTCACTGTGCAAGGGTCAGTTCCATAAATGATAAAAATGATTGGAAGATCGTGCGAAGAGCCCTGTCCATTATAAGCTTCAAGGACAATGAGGTGGAGGTAAGACATGTTTAACCCCAGAGCTGCTCTTTCTACCTATAAGGAATGTTTTCAGCTTTGATTTGTTATTTCTGCAGTGTTCAGAGGGAATGTATTCTCTGAAAAAAACTCTGGAAAAACACAAAATCCCCTCGCAGAATGTTAATAACGCAAAAATCTCACTGCCCTTTCCCACTGTGGGTTCTTGTCATCATCCTGATTCCTGTTGCTCCGCAGGATCTGCTGAGCGTTGTGGCTAGTGTTCTGCATCTGGGGAATGTGCACTTTGCTGCTGATGAGCAAGGAAACGCTCAGGTCACTACAGAGAATCAGATCAAATACCTGGCTAGGGTGAGTATCACCAGTGAGAGAGGCATTGCAGGAAAATCACTTGTGGAGGTTTCCTTATTTAGAACCTGATCCCATTTAGAATACGATTTAGAAGTTTTCATAAATTTATTTGACCTAAAAAGTGCAAATCTGAACATCAAAACCCTTTAATTGACAATTTATCCATATATGATCCACTGCTGACTTAAGGTTTTCACCTTCAGCCAGTGAGATAGGAGTAGACTTACTCCAGAGAGTTTTGAAGGAAGAAGAACCCTTGTGGCTTTGCTTACTCAGTTCTTTATGCCAGAACAATCAAGCCAGTTTATGTGCTAGGTCGTATTATTACTGGTGTGCAGGAGGAACAGGGCAGACTGATGTTGCAAAAGTCTGGCAGTGTGGATGGGAAATAAAGGGTTGTTTCACCAGGGTTTTAGGATCAGCCTTTCTGGTGTCTTAAAGCTATTACTAATAAATAGAATGTACTGCTTCGTTAATGACTTTAGTACTGTATTGTTTTGCAGCTTCTAGCAGTCGAAGGCTCTGTTCTTCGAGATGCATTGATCCACAAGAAGATCATAGCCAAAGGGGAAGAGGTAAGAACATGATCTGGGGATCCTAGGAGGCACGTGGAATTGAATCAACTAATGATACACCATCAGCTCGTACCAGAACTGAATGTTTCACTCCTCACTGAAGGAGGTTGTCAGTGCAGGATGCCACAAGTTAATGGTGGCAGTGACGGGAGCTGAGCTTGGGCAGGGTGCTGTGGAGTGAACTAGGGGAAACTCAGTCCCTCAGGGGGATGGCTGTTGAGTGGCTTTTATCTCCTCCTGCACACAGCTCATCAGCCCCCTGAACTTGGAGCAGGCAGCCTATGCAAGGGATGCTCTTGCCAAAGCAATATATGGACGCACTTTCTCCTGGCTGGTGAACAAGGTGAACAAGTCTCTGGCTTATGAGGTAAATGAACTTTTTGTTTGCTGGTATCCAACCAAATGTGAAAGGGAATTCTACATCTTTTAGCTGCAAAGCAAAGAAATTACAAACTATACAAAGGTTTCTAAGCTAATCTGTCTGCTGTTAAGAGGAGGGTGAGGAGTAAATGCTGTAGCTAAGTGGGTAAGATCCAGTGGTGGATCGTAGCTGTTAGTACATAAGAACATTTATTTTTTGCCCTATTGCAGGAAGGAAAGTTTCCAGGCTGGAGAAGCACAACAGTTCTGGGGTTGCTCGATATCTATGGATTTGAGGTTTTCCAGCACAACAGGTTTGTTTCAATCCATATCACTGAGTTTTCAGTAAATTCTTTGAGACTTCATTCATTGTAGTGTTTCTCTCCATTGTGAAATGAGCTGTCTCTGAGGCCATCTGAGATTGGTCTCACACAAAGTAATTAATCATGGAATCCCAGACTGGTTTGGGTTGGAAGGGACCTTAAAGCTCACCCAGTTCCAACCCCTGCCACTGGCAGGGACATCTTCCACTGGAGCAGCTTGCTGCAAGCCCCTGTGTCCAACCTGGCCTTGAACTCTGCCAGGGATGGGGCAGCCACAGCTTCTCTGGGCACCCTGTGCCAGCGCCTCAGCACCCTCACAGGGAAGAACTTCTGCCTAAGATCTAATTTATAGTTAATAAATAAACAGTTCCCCAAATCTATTTCTCTTGATCTACACAGAGGGATTCATGCTGCTGCCCACTGATTTGAGCTTCCTTTACTTGTGGAACAGTGTTAGTGATTATTTCTCTGATTTTTGTTTGCAGCTTTGAGCAGTTTTGTATTAATTATTGTAATGAAAAATTGCAGCAGCTCTTCATAGAGCTCACATTAAAGTCAGAACAAGAGGAGTACGAGTCAGAAGGCATAGCGGTAAGAGCCACTATCATCACTTCCACTATCTCCTTTGTAGCATCTCCTGCAGGCCAGAGCTCAGGCTAGAAAAGGAGCTGCTGATTTATCATGGTCTCTAAAGTAAATGAATTAAAGCACTTTCCTTTTTCCTTTCTGAAGCACTTTGTGTGATACAGCTGAAAAATGTGTAATGCCATTGCAGTCTTTGTCTCTGCTTAAAAACCCGGGCTTTCTAAAGGGAATCTTAGGAAGACAAATTCAGGAGTGGAAAAGCTTTGTTTCCAAGTTGACAGAAAGATTCTTTTAGTGAGGTGCTGCCTGAAATGTTCTGAAATGCTCATTTTTTCCAGCCCAGAATGGTTTTCACCCAGATGTGGTTTCTTGTCTTTGCAGTGGGAACCGGTTCAGTATTTCAATAACAAAATAATCTGTGATTTGGTGGAGGAGAAGTTCAAAGGCATCATTTCTATTCTGGTGAGTTGACAATACTTTACATGAAAAAACAGGGGCAGTGTAATGCAAAACAGGGGCAAGAACCCAGAAAAGAATGGTTTCATCTTATGCAAGGGCTGTTTGAGCAGGTGCAAAGAGCACCGGTACACTGAACAGTGACGTATTGTGTCACTGTGCTCTGCTGAGAACAGTAGGAACTCAGCGCTGGAATGGGTGTGTTTGTAGGATGAAGAGTGCCTGAGACCTGGGGATGCCACAGATACAACCTTCTTGGAGAAACTGGAGGAAACTGTGAAGAACCATCCCCATTTTCTCACGTGAGTGTTCACACAGTTACACTGGTAGGATCCAAGTGTGTGGTAGAGTCCAGACCTTTGTTACTCCTAGAGAGCATTATAACTCCTGGTGTGTAAAGCAGCAGCATCCAAGGTGTAGTGGGTCCCATGTGAAAGGTGATGGTTTTCTTTTGCAAAGAGGTTTGACTGTGAGTTAAGATAACAATAAGTTGTCAACACGACTCTCTTGCTTTTCTCAAGAGTATGCTTCAGGTTAAAGCAGGAGCAACAAAAGTGTGGTTACTGACTGACCTCTTCCTGGCACGATTCTGTGTTTCACCTTTCAGATTGCTTACTTCAGTTTTGGAGCTCCAAATGTCTTTTTATTCTTACTGGATGCTCTGCTTATGCTCAGAGTGGGATCTATGCAGCCTGCTGCCAGCATCTCTCTCCCCTCTTGCCTGCTGCCTCTCTAGCTTCGTGTGCACACAGAACCACCCCCCAACCTCGCCAGGAAGCTGAAAGTTCATCCTGTTCAAATAAACTTCAATCCATTTTCTGTCATTGTTATGATTTGCTGGTTGAGAGCTCTTTACTTTTGGTCTTGAAAAGCAGCAAATGGGGTTTATTCCCTGCTCCCGCCCACATTCATACAGTCCCACTCTGGATCAGATGCTGTAGTGCTTTATGAGGAGGATACCCCATGAAATAGAGGTTTGTTCCTCCTAAAGCCCCTTCACTTCCTCCTCAGGCACAAACTCGCTGACCAGAAGACCCGCAAGTCCCTGGGGCGGGAAGAGTTCCGACTCTTGCACTATGCTGGAGAGGTCACCTACAGCGTTGCAGGTCAGTGTGTGCATCATCTCTGCTGCTTCTCGCCCTCTTCCCCTCCTCCTGTCCTACCCTTTGAGTTCAAACAGCTTCACTATAGAGCAAATTAAAACCTGGGCATTGAATACATCCCCACCTCATTTGCTGAACCAGATGAATTTCCCATCTCAAACTCCTTGCCCTGCTGGGATGTTCCTATGGAACACGGGTGGCAGCCTGAGCCGTTTCTGTTGTCCTCCAGGTTTTCTGGATAAAAACAATGACCTTCTCTTTCGGAACCTGAAGGAGGTGAGTGTGGATGGAGGATGTTTCCAACGTGGCAGAATGAGGAGTTGGGTTTAAAATGGGGGGTGGCACCTGAGGGAAAAGGTTCTTCTAGATTCCACCTGGTGAACGCATGTGCATAGCGCTGCAAATAGAGGCATCCAAAGCTCACTGTATTAATAATCAGAACAGAAAGCCGCCAAACAAGCAGTTTTGTGCCACATTTCTTTGCTAGGTCTCTGAAGGTTTCCCTGTGCTTTCTCTCTGACAATGTCTCTCTCTGCAGACCATGTGCAACTCTGAGAATCCAATCATAAACCAGTGTTTTGACAGGACAGAGCTGACGGACAAGAAGAGACCTGAAACGGTAAGGACACAAAGCTGGCTGGAAGTGTGGCTATTCCCTCTTTTTAAGACATATCCTATCTAACATGGGGATCTGGGTGCAAACCTCTGCTGTTTAAAGCTGGGAGACTGAGGTTTGTTCTGTGGTCACAGTACTTAGCTCTAAGTTATCACTTCATAGGAGTTTTCTTTCTTTTCTCCTAGGCAGCAACTCAGTTTAAAAACAGCCTCTCCAAGCTCATGGAAATTCTGATGTCCAAAGAACCCTCCTACATTCGCTGCATTAAACCCAATGATGCAAAACAGGCTGGTATGACCCTGGTGGCTCCCTTCTTACATGGACACTAGGTCCCAGTCAGGGAGGCACAGGAAGGAGCTCAGATAAAGAACTGTGAGATTCTGTTGTTTGGGGTTGGCGCCGGAGCTGCTTGTGGGGAGGTGATGGCACAGGACTCACAGTGGGAGCACTGCGCTTGGGTGGAGTAGAGTCACATTTAAAGTGAGTAATTATTAACCTTCATAACTTCCTTTTAAAGACCTTTATTCTCCATCATTTCTTCCTCCTTGCATGCAGAGAACATCCCAAAGGAGAACTTTGGTTTGGAAGTAAATATAAATGTATAGTAAAGTGGGGTGTGGGACTTGCAGCATGAGGATGAGATAGAGGTTAAAGATAATTGCGTGGTACATAAGAACTGACCGTTCCCCTTCTCCAGATGAAGGGTCAGCTGTATGCTGATCACGTTTCTCTCTTTTCATGCTCTCTTTAAGACCGATTCGATGAAGTTCTCATCCGACACCAAGTGAAGTACTTGGGCCTGATGGAGAACCTCCGCGTGCGCAGAGCTGGGTTCGCCTATCGGAGAAAATACGAAGTCTTCCTGCAGAGGTAGGACCTCCTTGAGCTGCTCTCTCCTTGCTCTTGGTCCCACAAATGCTCAGAGCAGCAAAGGGCAGCTCTCACACCTCACAGGGAGCAAGAAGCATGGCCTCTCCCTTCTCTTTCCCTGTAGGGACTGATCTTGTTCTCTCCCTAAGGTTCCTTCTGCTCTCAATTCCCAGGTACAAATCCCTTTGTCCAGAAACGTGGCCCACATGGGATGGGCGGCCCCATGACGGGGTGGCTGTGCTGGTGAAGCATCTGGGCTACAAACAGGAAGAGTACAAAATGGGACGGTGAGTTCTGCCATTTCCTTCGTTTGAGAGGATGAATCATTGGACATCCATGTCATTGCTTTTAAATAGGGCTTCTCTAACGGGTCAGATTAGAGGGCCCAAAGGGGATGCTAAGGGCAGGAAGTGAACTCCTCCAGCTTGTCAAACATCATTCTGCATTTCTATTTCTAGAACAAAGATTTTTATCCGCTTTCCCAAGACTTTGTTTGCAACGGAAGATGCTCTGGAAGTGAGGAAGCAGAGTCTGGGTGAGTCACACACTGCAGCAGCTTCATGGACAGTGGATGGCTGAGTTCTGATGATGATGATGAGTTCTGATGATGGTTTTCTGCTTTTTGTTTTAAAAAATCGAGCCTTTTCCTACTAAAATTTGCTTGGTCCCAATCCCAACTGCTCCTTTTCTTGCCGTTTCAGCCACAAAGATGCAGGCCACGTGGAGAGGTTTCTACCGTCGAAAGAAATTCTTGCACATGAAACACTCAGGTATGAGAAAAAGAGAGAGAAAGGCAAGTGCAGGGCTGGGAATTGCATGGTTTGAGGTGGCTGCTGCTATCAGAGGTGGTTTGTGTTTGCTGTGTGAGAAGGAACATCCCCAAAGCCTTGCTGGGAGTAGAGTGGAAAGTGTCGGCGTGGTCCCCAGTGATTCCACAAGGGAGACTGAGCAGAAGTAGACTCAATCATGTTCCCCCAGCAGTTCCCACCTGCCAGTGCTTTTAATTGCTGTTTTGTATTACTTTTAGCAATAGCCATCCAGTCCTGGTGGCGGGGAACGCTGGGGCGCCGGAAAGCTGCCAAGAGGAAGTGGGCAGTGGAGACTATCAGAAGGTATGTAAAGGATAACCCAGTCCATCAACTGGATACGTAGGTCTTGGCAGCGAGATGATAGGAATAAACTTGCTTGTCACTAAAGTACTTTTAAACCAAGTTCCAACTTTAAGTGAAGCCCAGAACATGGTTGGCAAGAAGCAGGTTCCAAATAGCACTGATCTTGGTCACTCTTCTAATAATAACATTTCTTCTTCCTCAGGTTCATCAAAGGTTTCATTTACCGGAACCACCCGCGCTGCCCAGAGAACGAGTATTTCCTGGATTACATCCGCTTCTCCTTCCTCATGAACCTCAAACGGAACCTGCCAAAGAATGTTCTGGACAAGTCCTGGCCAACTCCTCCTCCATCGCTCTGTGAGGTGGGTACAGGGTGGAGGGCACTGAGGCAGTGGTGGGGAAGTGAGGGAGCCCTCCACTCTCAGTGCAAGGAGGAGCCAGGCTTTCACACAGGTTATCTACATCATCAGCATCTCTACTGGTAGAATTAATCCAGAAATCATCACAAGATGTAATTACAGCACAAGATGTAGTTACTAGAGCTGGAGTATTGACAGATTGTGAGTGAAGTGCTGCGGCAGCACCGTTTTAGAATCACAGACCAATTTGGGTTGAAAGGGACCTTAAAGCTCATCCAGTTCCATCCCTCAGTTGGGTTTTTATCTGCCCAAAACAAGGTATTGCAGAAAGTCCTGTTGGTTTACCCAATAAAAGGCCCTTGATTGCTCAATTGCAGGCTCTGGATGCAAGGCAGGGCACAGCAGGGTAAGGGGAGCATATGGATGCTCTTCCTCCAGTCTAAAGCAGGTGGAGAATGTTGAAGGGAAACCTGTTTAGAAAAGGGTGAAATAAGCTTCCTAGTATTGAATTTAGAAGCAACTCTCAGTACTTAACTGCTGTTTGAATTCAGTGATGGTCCTCACGGTTTGAATTGATTTGTCAGTAGTTTTGAGCTCCTTTCTTTCATGGTGTCATTTCCTGTGCAGGCTTCTCAGCTGCTGCGCCAGCTCTGCATGCAGAACATGGTCTGGACCTACTGCAAGAGAATCAGCCCCGAGTGGAAGCAGCAGGTATGAGATCACTTGATGTTATTTCACAACCTACACTGGTGTCCCCAGGAGCGGGGGGACAAAGGCACTACTATAAGGGGACTCCCTGCAGCAGGGCTGAGGTGGAGGAGCTCATTTAATGGCTCCACAGGAGCATTCAAGGGTGTTTTTAGATTAAAGACAAAAAACTAGTAGATGAGACGTGCATAAAAGCATTGTACACCTATTCCAGTACATGCTATTGGAGCAGTGCTGTATCTCCATGTCCCTATATAATGTCTGTACTGAAAGGCTCCATCATTCTTCCCATGGAAATTAAGAGTGTAACCAGCTGCATTATCGTGGTGGTACCATATAGACTAAGAACTCTGCAGACACAGAACTAGTCATTTTCCAAACAGAGACTTCACATGGAACGCACTGGGAGCTGCTGTTATAGCTGAAAAGAGTAAAAAAGATCCTGAGATGTGGTTCATCTGAGTCGTGGAAAGGTAGAGGGACGGGTTTATTGTTTAATATTAACAAAAGGCTCAGTAAAGGGACACAATGGGAGATGTGAGCATGGCACAATTTACAGGTGAGAGTTATCGTTATTGCATGGTACATCCTACTGCTGGGGAGGCCTGTGGAGTGGTACTAGCAAAGTGCTGTAGATCAGTGAGTAGCTGAGCCTGTGCTTAAGGACATGGGATTAACACAGGCTCTGGCTGAGCTGGAGGCATTGCTGGACACGTGCTTCTTCCCAGCAAACCAGACTCACGAATAAATACCTTTTACCTTCATTTTCACCTGTTTTTCATACTGTGTAATGTGTATTTGCCCATCAGCACCGTCACAGGTGTGTTGGTGCCAATAAGGCCATTACTGCTTTATCAGTCATTTTTAAACATGGGCATTACCAAAATCCAAGCCTGGATGCCAGGTCCAGGTAAATTCCAACAGGAGATAACAAGACAGAGGAGAGAGAAGGGAAAACCCACCACTTTCTGGCCTAAAGACAGGGTCACTGTTGGGAAGGTAAGGGATGTATGGAATATTGCGTGTAATTCTGTGACAAGTGATTCAGAAGGTCAATAGATGCCAGATGCTTGAAAGAAAGCAAAAGGAACATCTTTTGTAAGATAAGTTTATCTTTTGATTAAGAATATCTCTTTGTGCCCTTGCAGCTGGAACAAAAAGTCATCGCCAGTGAGATTTTCAAGGGTAAGAAGGACAATTACCCTCAGAGCGTTCCAAGACTCTTCATCAACACGCGCCTGGGTGAGCTTAACAGGAGGAAGGGATGGAGGGGATTAAATCCGCTCTTTTCTTGCTAGAAGCTTCTTTCTGACCCCATCTTTTTGGTTTTAATCCAGGTAATGAAGAGATAAATGCTAAAGTCCTGCAGGCATTAGACAATGAAGCCATTAAGGTGAGATCTGTGCATTAATACTTTTGTCAAGCTTCTAGAGTTACTCAGAATATCAGGTTAGATTTAGGAATGCAATATTATGATATGATATTATTACCTTGGAAGATATTCCATGGGAAGAGCTGATGGCTCACAAATATTGTCTGGACATAACCTGTGTCCAAATATGTCCAACTGCATCAGCTCAGAATCGAGGAGAGGAAAGGGGAAACCCACCCAGGCTGAAACTAAACCTGGGTTCTCCAAACTGGCTGTAGCCATCACATTGCTCAGGACCCCTCCAGGTCAGCAAGGACCTGAGACCAGGAGTCAGAACTGGTCTCCGTTTACCAGGCGCTGTCAGTGCCTCCTGCTCTAAGCTATGGCCAAGGCAGCTGCCAATGGAACCAGTGCAGTTTCAGCTCTGTTAACACTTACTTCAGTATGCAGTGCCTGTGGTCAAGTACGACCGGAAGGGATACAAGGCAAGAGCCCGGCAGCTGCTCCTGACGCAGAGCGCAGCCATCATCATCGAGGAGTCCAAAATCAAACAACGGATCGACTACGGCAATCTGACAGGTAGGGACCTGAGCAAGGATGGGGTTTGGGTCAGCCTTTATGTCGGCCATAGTTAAGTGCTAATACGATAGCCTTGTTTAGTCCTGGCCAAGAATGAATGATTGGATACTGACAAGAAGCATTTTGTGATAGCCTGAAACTGTTTTCCTAAAATTAAACTCCATCAAACATCCCACAATTGCTCAATTCATCTCCCCAAGCTCCTCCTCGGTCATTTCCCAACACATGTCTCTGCCAGAGGGAATTGCACCATTATTGCACAGCAGCTGCTCAGGGCCCTCTTTGCCGTGGCCTGGATGCTTCTAGAGGGAGAACTTGGTCAGAGGGGGAGAAGTGCTGAGAGGAGCTGGAGCATTGGAGCTGTTACTTGGCTTGTCTGAAACCTCTCACTTCCCCGCTCGAGTTCTGGTGCTGATCATTCAGTGACCTGAATGCGAGCCCTGATGGGACAGCTGCTGCATTTGTCACCATCTGAAGTGCTTTCCAAGGGCAACATTAATTTGGGGTTCTGTGACACCCATAAGATGCTATTAGAGATGTGTGCTCATCTCTGCTAGGTTGGACCAGGTCAGTTTAAACAGCCAGTCTGGCTTGGAGCTAGAAGTACACAAAGTAATCCTTAGTATCGCAGTAGTTACACCACTCACCCACCTCCCAGGCTAGAATGAAGCACGTGTCCAGCACAGCTTTGATCATAGGGCCCTGAAGTGACCAGATTACCTCTTTCCAAGGCCAGGACAGCTCATACCCAGGAGTTCTTCCTACATCTGATAGACAGAGGCACCTGGAAGGGTCTTTTGCCACCTTAAAGAGCAGTTTAAGCCTATTGCCCATCACCTGCATTCCTGTGAGAATCCCCTTGTGGTGGGTGCCAAGTGGCTCTTCTCTGTTGCAGGCATCTCCGTGAGCAGCCTGAGCGATAACCTGTTCGTGCTGCACGTGCACTGCGAGGACAACAAACAGAAGGTACTGGGACTCATCCATCACTTCTCCAACCGCCTCTAGAAAAGGGTTTAAGGCACAAAGAGCAGGAGATGCAGCTGGGTGGGGAGGGCACACGTAGTGACATGGCTGTAATTAACTTAATGCCAGCTCCAGGTAACATTTCTTGTTACTCGAGCTCTCGTAACGGGTTCACCAGATCACCAACAGGACTGGTGCTGTCTCTTGTGCCCATTGTCAGTTAATGGTCACAGTACAGTGTGACCCACAAGAGAGGCCCCAGAGATGCCCATCAAGCCTGCTCCACTTGGAGAAGTGTTTTTCCACGCTCTGGAGCTGCTTCTGTTCCTGTTAACAGCAGCAATCATTTAGGTGCAGTGTCACTGTAAAGCCATGATCCCAACTCTTGTCTCTCCTTCCTTACAGGGAGATGTCGTGCTGCAGAGCGATCACGTCATTGAGACGCTCACCAAGACAGCCATGCAGGCAGGCAAAGTCAACAACGTCAACATCAACCAGGGCAGGTGAGGGAAGCTCAGCCCCCCCAAGCTCTAAAGGGAGCTCTGCTTCAGCCTTGGAGGGCTACAGCAACATCCCTGCATGCATCAAAACATATCCAATACATCTTAGCTGTGAACATGGCAGATGCTGCAGCCAAGCAGCCATGCAGATCAGCCACTTAACCAGAAAAGGGTAAAAGCAAGCTAGCAGAGGTGCCTCAACTGCTCATCGAATCTTTTCTTGCCTCTTTCTCTTCACAGCATCAAATTTACAGTTGGACAAGGCAAGGAAGGGATCATTGACTTCATTTCAGGATCAGAACTGCTCATAGCCAAAGCCAAGAACGGCCATCTAACAGTGGTGAGTACCTCTGGGGTTGCTAACAGAGGGCACTGATTCACTTACAGCAGCTCCAAACGCGGGTTGGGCATTAAACCACAGTTGCTGCAGATGGCCAAGTGCCCCGTGATGCTGCTGCTGAGCACAGCCCTGGGCTCAGCCTCTGCCCCAGCTGGAGCTCCCGCTGCACTCTGCCTGCAGGCCCCAGAGCCAGCCAGGCTTGCTCAGACTCACCCAGCGCCTCTCAGCCTCCCCAAGATCCAGCTTTAACTCTGTGCTCTGCACATCAAATTGAGGTATAGGAGCACAGGAAGCAAAGGGAAAACTTTTCCCTTCTCAGGCTTCCTGCTGGTCAGGTGCAGCCCCGCAGCTGATTTATGCCTTGTCACATTAAAGGTCATGCAGAAATAAACACAGATGTGCTCAGGCAGCAATGGTCATTTCCAACTCCCTCCTCCTCCGAATGGCCAATTCCTGCTTCCGATCCCTGTGAGGCAGTAAAGCGTTCACACGTTCCAGGGCCTAACAGCTCAGCTCCAAAGCCCGCTGGAGGCTGGCTCATAAAGACCTAAACCACTGCGGCATCTCCACCCCCTTCCCAGCTTGTCCTTCTCCTCCTCCTGCAGGTTGCTCCTCGTCTGAACTCCCGATGATAATGTGCCACCACGCCAGGACCTTCTCCTCCTCCCCGCAGAACTGGCTGGATCATTCCCAGCAACCCCTCTCCTTCCTCGCTTTGCTCCTGTTAATTGTTACCAAAGACCTGCACTTCCAGAAACCCACCAATCCATCTTGCTTTCTTAATATCCCATCCCAAAAGAGAGGCCTTCTCCTCCTTACCTTAGTGGCAAAGGCGTGGGTCCAAGGCACCGTCTGGAACCGTGGGTTCTGAGGGAAGAGGTAGCGACCAAACCTTTGTGCTTGACACCACGAAACGCACAAGGGGACCCCGAAACTGTGCTGCTTTGTCAGCCCGATCCATGGGATGCCAAACTTTATATCCAGAAAGAATGTCTGCTGAAGAATTTAACTCCAAGGTGGTTGTGTTCTGAGGTATTAAAGCCATATTATGTAAATGAGTGAGAAAACCCCTGTAAATACGTGAGAGGAGTATGAGAGATGCACTATGAAGAAGGGAGTCAATGTGGAAGCTTTTATGGTTTAGATTGGGAGGTTTTGTTGGGTTTAGCTCATTATAAGGTATTAACCCATGAAACCATCATTTTAACTTCTTTGTTCATCTGGATCCAGCAGCTCTCACCTTTTGAAGTCACCCAATCCCATTTCTTGCTCTATAGTGGTATTTTTGTACTGTTTCTGTACCCACATCCCAGTGCGATGGCAGCAAACGCGAATCCCAGGACGTGCCCCACAGACAAACCTGCTTTTCCTTGGTTTTAGCAATAACTGGAAGGAAGTTCGAGTCCCCACAGTAAAGCTCCTCCTTCACCTGCCACTGCTCAGTGCTGCCTTCAGGAGGGCTCCGGCTCAGCTTTGAGGGCTCATCCCAGGAGAGCATCTTCCCAACTCCATGTCTAACCCGGTTTGAACACGGCCTCAGCCTGCACCAGAGGCCAACACCAAGCACCGAGGCTACAGGGTGGGCAGCTGAGTGCCCCATGTGTCACATCACAGCCCCAGATCCATTTCCAAGCTCTACCCGCCTTAGGAATCCGTCACATTCCACCTCTATCCCTGTCCCTGTGCGGCAGCAACAGAATACAACCAAACGTTGCCACTTACGTACAGTTGGCTCCGTCTCCTATGATGCAGTTCCCAGGCACTGCCCCAGGCCTGGGCTGTGTATACACTGTAGTACATACATACATGTACATACATGTACTACATACATGTACATGCTAGAGTGTATATACCATCGGCTGCTGTATACACTGTAGTACATACATACACCCCCACTGTACATGCTAGAGTGTATATACCATCGGCTGCTGTATCCGCTGTTCTGTAACCTCTCCAAGACAACACTGAATAAATTTTTACAGAAACAAAGCCTCCCCCCTCCTGTCTTTGCCATGGAAACTTTGCTCAAGGAACAGCTTATTCCTAGAAGGAGTTTTCTAGGCTACAAGCTAAGCAAGGTGGACATGAAGGTAATGTGTTGCCCTTCTCCATCCGCATCACTGCATGAGGAATGCTCCAAGAGAGAAGGGTGGAGAATGCACCGAGCAGATCACAGGGGATTTTGTGCTTCCAGGCAGGAAACGGTGTGGAAAAGCTGCTGCCTCCTGCTGCACTACTTACCCATTAGATTGGCATCTTCCTTGTGTATGAAGAACAATGCTGTTCCTTCTTTCTTCCCCCTCCAAACACTCCTATTACAAGCACCAAAGCCAAGTTACTCTTGCTGAGAATAAGCTAGGAAAGAAAACCACTGTCGTATTTGGCATTTTTAATTTAGGTTTGTTTTATTTAAGTTTAATGTTAATTCCATGCTGTGTTTCAGTAAGAACAATACAGATTCTGTATCTGTGGCTCCAGTCAGATATCCAGTAGTACAAATTAGCTTCAAGTTACACATACTGAACAAAAGAGGTTGAGAGCGAGCGAAGGGAGATGGGGACAGGGGAGGGAGAAAGAAAAAATATTGAACACGCATGCAGGCTTTTCAATGCCACCTTCAATGCTAACCTGCTTGGAGGAAAAGGAAAGAACAGGCAAGAATGAGCAGCCACGGATTGTTGAACTGTTACCAGCACCATGATTCTCAGCAAGGTTTCAGCAGATTGGAAACTCGGGTGTTTGGATACAGTCAACCCAACGACAGTCTTATGTCCCAAAAAGCAACCTCTGTACCCTTCGAGAGCTGAACACCCCCCTCGAGTCGCAACGTCGGTATAAAATTCACTTGAAACAGTTATAAAAAGGAAGAGAAAGGGAACTGCCACCAGGGGAGCACTCCTCTGCTGTGCCACGTCCCTGCCCTGCCAGGTGGAACACCCACTCTATAACCTGCCCCATCTGGCGGGAGGCAATACAGTAATGCTGAAAGAGCCTTTACCTGTTAGTGTCTTAAGGAACCTACACGCTGGCACCAGTAAAATCCACAGAAATTCACTCTTGCCTTTAAGAACTTTTAAATTGTGTAAAAAAAAAAAACCAAAAAAAACCCAAAACAACAAAAAAAAACCCAAACAAAAACAAAAGGAAAAAAAAAAAAAGAACAACAAAAAACCCCAAAACAAAATTAAACCAAAACAAAAAAGAAACCCAACAGGGCAGGAACCTAAATTCTGAGCCCCAATGTATAAGTCAGATTTGGTGGTTCTCAGAGTGACACTGAGGGTCGTTGTGGGGAAGGGGAAGGGTGGTCAGAGATGGGTTCTCTTGTTGGCCTTTGTGTCTCACTGGTTCTCATCTTCCACATCCTGCAGCGCTTCTTTATTCTGTTCTTCACCTGTGGAGTGGTTCAAAGGAAGATGGGGACTTTTAAACACATGGAGCAGCTCTATGGGCAGCCAGAGATTAACAGCTCCATGCGGTACACACGCTCGCATCAATGGCACGCGCACACACACACACACACTTGTCACACGGCCAGGACCGGAGTGAAGCGTTCCCCATGGGAATTAAGCCGCATCCCCACCTCGGTGCATTTCATACAGAGCTGCAGCACAGGCTGTTAGGAGACTCTCGTTGTAAGGACAAAGAGCAGCAAACCCCTGGTCCTGAAAACAGCCTGTGCATGGGATCAGCAACAGCCAAGAGGAGTTGTGGCTCAGCATCCTCCAGTCAGAAAACACCTTCCCAAACCCTTCATGCCTATGCCAGAAAGCCCTGAGGACCTCTATTCGCCACCTACAGAAATACAGGGTTTAAAACAAGCTTTTCTCTGCCCAAATCCACTTTAAGTGTCACCAACAGCAACCTCCTGCAGTCAAGTTTATGAAGAACACTGATGAGGCATTATTAAAGGTACCAAAAGTAGTCTAAAAACATCTCCCTGCTTCAAGTCCCAGACTTGACGGTGTTAAATGTTTCTTGTTCTCTTGAAAGCAGCCGGTTTGGACCTATTCACCCAGGCTGCAACACACAGTGGAATGAAATCTATCCATAAAGCCTCTTGTACTTAAGTGTTGGTTACTCTCAAGTTGCCCAGGTGAGGTGCACGCAAAGCAATGCCTCCTGCACAGCTTTGCCTGGCTTCTGCAAGAGGAAAGGTTTAACATCCTCCAGCTACTGCCATGCATGAGTAAGTTAACGGATGAGAGAAGCTCCAACAGTGTTTTCTTTACCCTTAACCACGTAAGATGGTTGGAGGGCAAGAAAAGCTACCCATTAAAAAGACTGATATGCACTAAAATCTAATGAGCATAATGACTTCCAGCATGTATCTGGCATGCTCCGAGCATGGCACCAGGTACAATGGGTTCTAGGAACACAAGACATTGGACATTCAACAACAAAATCTACATTTAGGATTATGTAGCACATCACTTGAGAGGAAAGCAGAGGCCCTAAACCCAGGAAGATGGATTAACGCATCTGAGCATGCTCTGGTTGACACACATAAGCGAATGCTCCTGTAACAGGCGGTTGTGAGAGTACTTTCCATGCCCAAATATCCTTAATATCCATCCAGGAAGGCAGCTCAATTCCCAAATGTAAGTTACTTCGGGGCTTAGTCAGGCACACTGGACCTGGGCAGGGGCAGCAGGTCACAGCTTAGCCCTGCCATGGAGTCACAGACACAAGCAGTTTATCGGCAGCAGGAGCAACAGAGGCAAGCACCATTAGTGACTGCAGGAAACTGACACTGGAAACTTCATTCAGCCATGACAGAGACTTACAAAGTAGAGATTTTAGGAAATGAACAGTTGGATTTTCCTTTAGGAATCTATACAGCAGAAAGAAGGGGAGAACAGGAATCATGAAGGTGACATTACAAGCATGAAAATAAACTCAACAGCTGGCCTATGAGATGGTTAAAAGATACAGGAGATGAGATAGAAGGTGCAGCAGCTGAGGAACACCTCTGCTCAGAGAGTCCTTCCCTAAACCTACACAACTGAAATCGAGACAGGCAAAAGCTGAGTGTGAAAGAGAAATCGTTGTCTGAGTGTCCCCCACCCCTTAACCAGTTCCTTCCTCAGTGCCACTATTAACCCTTGCAGCCTGATTTGGCAACGTAGAGTTCCAGTAGCAACAGTTTTGAATGCACTCAGTGCATCAGCATGGTGTGAGGGATGAGAGAGCCTTACACCTGTGCCTACACATCACTCATGAACACCGTGTTTTGTGTGAACCCAAAGAACCACACTACAATATGAAGTCGTTCTGCAGTGGTTTAAGCTTTGTAATCATTCTCTTCCTGCCCCTCATCATCACCCGTTTTCAGGTGATCTGAAACGCCTCAGGAAGGGCAGAATTATCTATTTGCTATGCTATGGAGGTCCCTCGGAGAAATGTCAATGGAGATTATGCAAAAAGAAACATCAGAGCCTCTGTACATAACCCTGGTGAACATCTACAACGGAAGAGATACATGAGACATGTTGGCAGCTCACAAAGGCAGCCATGGAAGATGGTCCCATGGTGCTATCTCACAACAGCAATCCAGCCTTGTCACTGCACTGAAATGGCACCAGGATATTGGGCCCCACTAAAAAATACATGCCAAACTTAACCTGCAACATTCAATGCTTGGGATCCATGCAAAGAGCTGCTAACTAACTCATCAATCCTACACAACCCAGGTACTCAGTAAAGAGACTGGCAGCTGCTTTCAAATGGACACTATGCCACGAAAGTACTCCAAATAACTATAAGGCTATCACCACGCTTCAAGTAACATCTTATTAAAGCACTTAAGACATGTATTTTCTGGGTTAAGCAGTGATGTTCCAAACCTCTGCATTTCTCAGCACCTAACGTACATTACACGGGACTGACACTTCTTCCCCCTTTGCAAGTTAAAGAAGTTCAGCTCTTTCCACTTCTCTCTCCAGGCCGTAATTCAAACATGAGTTTCATTTTTCTATACAGAGATTATGTTTCATTGGCTACCAGTGATCAGTGAAACAGAAGGCCTAATGCAAAGGACTACATGAGTAAAGTTATACTTAGCATGTATGCGAAAGCATAACAGGAAAAGGTCCATCAGGATGCCAAAAGGACACTTAATCATTTAACTATCAGATATGAGTAAGCAGCAGCAGTGTCCCACCCTCTGGTACTGCCAGGGGTTGCACTCAGTATTTGCTAAAGCAGTGGCCCACTTTAGGAGGTATAACCCAGTGGTTTTGGGGAGCATTAAAAAAAGTCCTTCAAACACCTCAAAGAGGAAATCAGATTTCTCAAAGCTTCTATATCACCTCCTCTGGTAACAAAGCAGTTTACAAAATCCCTTTTCCCCTCTTCCCTTCATACTCTGTAATTCTTCATAAGAAGAATAGAAGCTATGGGAATTACTGATCTCTGCACCTTTACACTGTGATGGCATTAAAGCTTCCACTAAAATGCCAACAGAACCATTGAGTGACCTGAAACACGAAGGGCAACTAGATGAGCCGCAGTACTTGCTCCTGCACTGGCAATTCCCATCTCTTAGAATGACAACCACAGATGACCATGACAAGCCGTAAGAAGGAAAAGCTGAATTCAGTGAGGTCACTGCTTTTAAAATAATCACAAACAGCCTGATGGGAGGAACAGAAAGTTGACATTACTGACACCTCCTTCCTTCGAGTGAGAGGTGGAAGGCTTCAGAAGCTGATGTCACCTCTAGCAACTTAATCCAGTGCTAAGGAAGGACGTAAATCCAGGAGGGTCAACTATTAGGAAAGACAGAAGTAAACCACCAACCACTCCACATTTCCACGCTTTGATTTCTGGACAGAGATCAGGAGGGAGCAGCGTTTTAGAGGAGAGTTTACTTACCATCACCCTGCATGTCTGAAGTCCATAGTGTCAGATTATCACGTAACAACTGCATGATAAGTGTAGAGTCCTTATAGCTTTCTTCACTCAGTGTATCCAGTTCTGCAATAGCATCATCAAAAGCTGCTTTTGCCAACCTGTAAGCACAGAATCCATCACATGTAACATACGGCTCAGCAGAAACCAGGAGCGCACACGGTTAAAGCTGTGCCTCCTAACATCTATTTGGGATTCACAGCTCCACCTTCCCAGTCACCCCTTACCTGCAGGCACGATCAGGAGAATTAAGAATTTCATAGTAGAATACAGAGAAGTTGAGCGCAAGTCCTAAGCGGATGGGATGTGTTGGCGGGAGTTCTGTCATTGCAATGTCACTAGCAGCTTTGTAAGCCACCAAGCTATTCTCTGCAGCCTCCTTCCTGTCATTTCCTGTGGCAAACTCAGCCAGATACCTATGGTAGTCCCCCTTCCTGCAAACAGAAGCAATAAGGAGTCAGCAGTGCTTATTTCCCCACTAAATTAACAGTTGAGTTCAGAAACTGCTCTTTAGGGATTCACACAGAGGACACTGCTGCTGAGTTACTGCAACAGTGCATTAATACTGCAGTGAATCTGAAACCATCATGCAGGAAAACCAGTTTGGATTCACTTCTTTTCTTTTATTGGTACACTAAATCGTAGTATTACCTTCTCCATTATTAAACTGTGTCTCTGCACATGCATCTCATCTGAACTAGCCAAGTTCAGGATAGATCTCTATCCTAGAAAGACAGAGGTAATTCAGCTACAGAGGAGAACACTGATCATGTGGAGATTTAAACTGTGCTTCAGAAAGCAGAAACTATGCATCAAACCAGCGACTACAGCAACAGACTCCACGGCCAAGTTTCACCTGATAATACAAGTCTGCAGCTGATATACCTGGCAGTGATCAGACTACTTTATTTCTGCCCCAGTTCAGACACACTAAGATGTTCTGGCCTCACGAGATACTTACATTTTGTAATAGAAAACCTTGGACTCGCCAGTGTTAGCTGCTGGAATGAGGTGTTTGTCCAGTACATCCAGAATGTCACAACAGATTAACTTCAGCTCAGTCTCAACCTAGGAGGGAAAACACACCCAGAATGAAAAGAAGCGGTGAGGTTAGCACCTAAGACTAAGAGCTATATCAACAGCATCCAAATATCAAAATAGGCAGCAGCAGAGAAACCCAAAAGTGGGAAGACAGAAGAACAATAAATTAAGACTTCAGCTGCTCCACATGGGCAATAAGCAAAACAGTTCTGTGTAATCAGCTGGCACGAGAGAGGCAAGGGCTGATGTGTGATGAAATGTGTAACTGCACAATGGAAGACATCTCACTAGACAGGGGCATTAAGTTTGTCTCAGGATGTGCAATTCCTTGCTGCAAGGCTTACACAACTCCTAATTCCTTATGGTTTTGATCCTGGAAGGCTGCCTGAAAAGCAGCACTGGTGAAGGGGATAATTTGAAGGTCATTAATACAAATCAGCTAAACTCCATTGCACCCTAGAGTTTAAGTGATACCTTCAGAACAAGTTTCCACTGACTACATGGGAGGCAAAGCTCTAACAAACAGAAGAGCCTTAAGACAAATACCATGGAGTATCAGAAGAGAATAAAAACGTGCCACACAAAAAGGTCAGATATGACTCCAGAAACAGGCAAAAAAGGCAGAGTGCACCAACTCAGAGATAAAGCAGGAATCATCAACACTGAGATCTGTGGCCAAAGAAAACCCATCTATAAAGAGTTATTTAAAAACAGATGTTGAATTTTAATAGCCAAAGTTGAAAATACGGTCACAGCACCTTCATTTTCCCCTTTAATTTAGAATATAAAGCAAGGTCTACGAGGTTAGGGTTTACCACCGAAAGTTTCACACCTGAAAGCAAAGCAACTAAGCACACCCAAAAAGCTAAACCCTGTCTTTTGACATCAACATTGCCAAAAGACGACTTGCTCTGAGTATCCCACGTCCTTCACAGTAGCAGAGGTTGGCTCACTGGCTCACGTTACTTTTATGCATGATGAGGTAGAGGGTTTCAAGCAAAGGCATCAATATAGTTAGAAGAAACTACCTGAAACTGCATGCCCTGAATCACAAGAGCAGCTTTCCTTAGTCCATTATCTCTTTGTATCCTCCCACCCATGCAGTTTTCTTTCTTCCTTTAAGCATTTTTCTTGCCATGTAGTATTTTTATCACCATACAGCTCCCAGGCTATTAGGGTTTGTTACCACCACATCTATCCTCAAAAGCTGTTAAAACTACAGATCCAAAATAGATGTTAAACTGGCACATACATACACAGACTGATTTGTACAAAATGACTTAGGTTTGCAAGAGTTCCTTTAGAGAAATTAATCTACAGCAGATGCCATGTACAATGTCAGAATGCCCTAACATTCAGAGGAGGAGTTAGATACTACAAAGTTATGTGACAAATGCTTAAGGAAGTTGCTGAAATATGGTCACTTGAGAAGGATCTACTTCATATGTTCTTGGGCTACAAAAGCTAGAAAACCTTTAGCCAGCAGTGAGTTCCTGCAAACTTCTTTCCTCTTGATCCTCTTTTTCAATGACTTCTTTTGCAGAGAGATCTTCAGCAAAACTGCAAAGAATTAAATCAGTTTCTAATCCTCTTTTGTTAAATAACTGTACACGTACAAACGTCTATTTCAGCTCAGACAGACCTTTTACAGCGTTGCTTAAAAGATCATTCACACAAGTTAGAGATCAGCTGCTGTCCAGGGCAAACGTCCTGACCAAGCTTAGTTTAAATAGGTTATATATAAATGAAGTTAAGAACAAAACAAGAAACCCCCACCAAAACCCTAAAAGCTCTTTTACAAGAAGGATCTGGTGTAGACAGAGTGGCTCAATGAGCTCTTCAAAGCAGCACAACCTTGATCAGAGCATTCAGAAACTATAGGTTTAGGGTCTATCACCATTCTAGCTCCAAATGACACAGGGTTCTACAGGCTCTGACCAGGAAGGAAAGACTGCTCAAACCCAATAGGTGCACAGGAGCCCCCATAAAGCACTCTGCCTCTCTATTTCAGTGATGGTGCTGGCTTAATCAGACTCCAGACTGTGTTCTTAGCTCTGAAGATACAAAAGCTTGTAAACCACCTGGTGATCTAAAAAAGGAAACTTATTAGAAGCAACCAGGGGAAGGGTAACCTGCACTAGTTCTTTGACCTGTTTTAGTACGTAGCCCCCAAAATAGCTGCACCTCACAACTGAGATGCAACACGAAACCAGAACGTAGGAAGCAGTTGCTAAAACCCGCAACCTCCCTCCCAGCCCTGCCAAAACAAACAAGCTAACCACCCACATTGGTGCCAATTCATAGCCTCAACTTTCTAAGTAGGAGGGAAGGAGAAGAGCCTTGCCGCTGCCCCAGAATACAACCCAGAGCACTACAAACACACATACTCATACAGACCAGTAAAAGGAAGGTTATTTCTCCTATGCTGTTATGGAAAGGATTTGGTTTTACTGTATGAAATGAACTAAATTACATGCAGACATACACCAAGCTCTCAAGGATGAAGGACGCATGCCTGTGTGGATCTACAAAGCTGCAGCCAGATGAGAAAGCCAAGGGCTCTGCTTTTGTGTATTCAAATAGCCACAGGACCCAGAAAAGCAGCTTGCTTTCAAAGGAAGCAAGAAGTGGAATTTCCCCCCTTGGCCATGTATGTGTTTTGCTACACTTATCTTTAGTGGTTTGGGTAAAGCCACAGCCTGGCATCTCAGATCACCTCTCGGTATTGCCTGGTGCATGCCCCAGACAAAACCAGCGCAGCCCTATTCTGACAACACCAGTATGCCTCGAGTTCTGCCCCAAGTTACACTGGACAGTAGCTCAAACAAACTCCAAACATCTCAGAGCCACGTGCTAAGCTGCAATAAATACTGATGTACACCAACACCAGCAAATAATTACTTTCACACAAACTACACCTTCCATTTCTACTTGAGCAGCCCTCTATAGCTGAGCACGGTCATACACCCAAGTTCAGGTGGTAGGTGTTTTTCTGGAGATGTTATTTCCCTCCAACTCTCCACAGCCTTCAGCTCAGCCTGGCAGTCCCCACCCAACTGAACTTACTCTGAAAAATGCTGCAAGAGTAGGTTATTTGTGGACGAGGTAAGAACAATAACCTGAACTTTGCTGAGCCTGCACCAGACCTCATCTCTGCAGGGAAGCATTGAGCATGACAACCGGGCAGCCGTGTTACTGTTCCAGCAATGACAGTAAGAAGCATCATCCAAACCTCTGCAGTATGTTCTCTGCACCCTTACTGCTCCCATGCCATCTTGGTAAGCCCATTAATGCTCTCCTCCCAGCAGCTACAAAGAGGATCTGATCTTCAGCTACAGTGGACAGCCTCTTGGAAAACTCAGGCTAGAGTTGACACTGTTCATCTTTCTCCAGTATGAAAAGACATTACAGATCTCCACAGCACTCTTCCACCTACAGCAACTGTCACAGCTATTCCCTTTAAGGATTTAACAGCTGAAGATACTGTTGGCACAACCCTGCATTTCATTTGGCCTTCTCTCTCAATAGGTACTTAAGGACTACATACACCTCCTGCACATCAGTCTGTTCTGCATGGTACTCGCTCCTTCCACAAAGAGAAGAAGAGCAAAGCCTTTTTTTACAGTCCTTTCAAAAACAAGGAAAAAAGCCTTTTCACTATCAAAGGATCTCTGGCAGAAGACAGTAACTGTCCACAAAACCCTGTGCAAAAACAACCCTGGAAGCACACAGTGTAAGATAAATTTGAACAATCATCTGATAGCTATTGTCTTATATGTTCTGGTAGGAAGATTTCAGACACCCATCAAGAAATGGTATTTGGGACTCTATGTAACTGGCAGAGCCTCATCCCATCAACATGCCAGCATAAAATTAGAAACTCACAACTTGAACAATTCCATGGAGCAACAGAAACCCTGTGAGTCAACAGAAAGCAGGCCAGAGCCATTCCTGAGGAAAGATTTCCAAGCCAACATCATTTCCATTGGTGGTATATGAATCCGTGCCAGGTGAATATAATAGACTCCAGTTTCCCCAAGTGAAGAGCTGAACCATGTGGAGGCACTTGTCATCAAATAATGGAGATTAAGAAATGTGCAGAAACGTGGGGGATTTAAACATGGGAGCATGCCTGCGCTGTGCTAAACCATCATCTAAGGAAGGTGGGGAAGAGGGGAACAAAGCTGACTGTTCTTAGAGCTGAAGGTTTCATTAGCCCTTCCTGACAAAAGTCAAAGCCTGCTCCAAGCTCTCCATTTTAGGTAAAGCTGCACAGACTGACTGGAGTCAGCATGAAGTTATGTGGAACCATTTTTCTCTCCAGAGAGACAGAAAGAAAGAAAACAGCAACGCCCTAGAGGTTATTATACATGCAAGCTTCACAGTTAAGACAACCATGACATCTTAAGGAATATGGGAATGCTTTATCTCAAATTTGATTGCTTTAACTGGTATCAGTGTAGCTGACCAGTTTAGGACAGAAAGAAACCTAAAATTCTACATATTAAGAATGAGATGCTGTCAGAGAAGCCACACTACCCCAATACTCATTTCAACATAGGCACTGCTGTCTAAACAAATAATAGGTCTGCCCATTCAATTATCAAGCCTAACCAGGCAACTACTCTTCTGCTAAGCACTTAGTTTCAAGGGAAGAAGGAAGGAAAAAAGGCTAATGTACATGAAATGCACCCATCACAGTGACAAGGAGTCAAAGAAAGTGGCCATTTGGCTTCACATTGCCCATCTTTATGCCAAGAACAACACTGAAGATCCTTCCCCACTGGCATTTCAACTAACAGTGTTAATGCCTTGCACTCCGTAAGGCAGAGTATTGCAACAGCCCCAAGTGTCAAAGTCTGAATGATCCAAAGCAACTTTTATCAGAGGAGAAGCTTAACAGCCAAAGTACCTTTGACATGGTTAATTTTCAAAACAACATTGGTTGGGGTAAATCAGGTTGGAGGAGAAAGAAAAAGGTCTCCTGAGCACATGCAGCCTCACACTTAAGCAAGGAAGAGAAAGTGCCAGCCTAGTTCAAGTGCTTAGCAAATAATAGCTACCCTGAAGGAAAACCCCTCCCCCTTTCTCCTTCCACTCTACTGCCCTTGTGAGTGTTTACACAGAAACACCCAACCTCTCCCCTTCACCAAGTGTATTTATTCTCCAGAAAAGGAACAAGCGTCATCCTCTCAAGACAGTCACATTATAACAGGTCACTACGCTGCTAGCAATCTACAGAGTATCAGGACAGTTATGACAAGGATAACAAAACTGGCCCCTAACTAAGTGGCATTCTGCTGCAACACCAACTACATCTTACCATTTGCCGATATTCCCGGATCATTTTTAATTTGTCTTCTCCACCTTTGTTTTCTTCTTTCTGTTCAATGCTGCTGATTATTCTCCAGGAAGCTCTTCTGGCTCCAATCACGTTTTTATATGCGACAGAAAGCAGGTTTCTTTCTTCCACTGTCAATTCCACATCCATTCCAGCCACTTTCTTCATTGACTCAACCATTTCTAGGAGCAAAAGGCCAGACAATTAATTCTCTGAGCTGAAGCATCTGTCAAACCTTGATACAAGTTGTGAGTTAATGACAGCTTATGAAAATAGGCTCCTTCCTGCTTTCATACACAGTCATGCCTCGCTTTTATGCTGGAGTGCTCCAAACAGATCAATGAGCATGTGCACAAAGGAAGTATCTGATGTTCTTTTAAATGTATTTGACAAGGGCCCCCTCAAAAAACCTTTAGAGATAGTTTAGGTTTTGTTTTGGGAGGGTTTTCTTGGGGAGGGTTGTTAAGAGACAGACAAAAGGATACAGCAGCAAGCATATTTTCCACAGCAGATCAGTTACCAGTCCAATTCTACAGGAATGCCAGCTCTTCAAAGTGCTTTGGAAAAGGCAATGAAGAGTGAGAAAAACATGAACAAATATAACCTGGCTTTCGGAACAGCGAGAATAAACTGAAGAAGTACAGAAGGCTCCACTGGTGTGTCAACTGGAATACAGTCTAACATCCAGATTTGAATAGATGAAGTGTGAGTACTGTCATTAGGAAAGCAAGCCAAGGTGCCAAAGGGAACCACCAAATGAGAAATGAGGCACTTAGAGAAGCAACGAAACAGTCATCCTGAGGATACCCAGAGGAGCCATACCTACCCATGCCAAGCAGCTACTTACACTGAAAATTAACACACAAAACATGAACTATTTGATATTTACAGTTTAAACCTCTTGGAAAGGACTTTTAAACCTCAGGTTAAAACAATTATGACTAAATACAGTTTTCTTCTACTCAAGTGGAAGCAAATGCCTGAACCACTTACGGAAGGTTATAATCCTTTCTTTATCTAACCACAGTATGACTGCTTGTGACACAGAAAAATAAAAGACAAAAGTGCTGAATAGACACTAACTGAGAGGCTAGGACGAGACACTCAGGAGTCACAGGTTTTGTCCTGCCACACAGTGCTTCATCTCATTCACCATCTACCTTCCAGCTTCTCAAACTCCTAGGAAGCCCACAGATGAAAAGAAGAGCATTAATGAATGAGATTAAGACCCAACTACACCACCTACTCAACAGGATAACAGTTTCTCAGCTATCTGCCAGGTAGAGGGACCCTAGAATGAGTACTTAAGAGTCTGCTAAAAGCATGGTGATGCAGAGGGTGACATAGCCTACTTGCCTCGCTGTTATGTGGCTTATTTATCCTACCTACTCATCCTTCCACCTCCACCATTTGATGTCATTATGTTCTGCTGTGTCATGGCAGCACGAGCAGTGGGAAACTAATGAAACTTAACTGTCATTTTTGTCCTTGGGAGCCAAAACTCACCATCTTCACAGGTATAAGCCACGTCAGCACCAGAAACCGTAGGCTCAATCTTTTTCTCCTGGCAGGAACAACGTTATCAGTCTCCAACAGGTCTCCACAACATTCCACAGTGACTCTGCTCTTACCAGAGGGGGGAAGAAAATCCCTACTTCTAACAGTAGATTTTGCTTCTCCAAATCACAGAGAGTAACAAAAAAATCTACCAAGGATTTAATAAAACCTTCACAAACTGTGCTTTATCCATTGAGCAGAGCACACATTACAGATTAGAATCCCACCCATAAACAAGAATCTTGCCCAAAGAAAAAAGATTTATCAACCTACCTACAAAGCTGTTGGAGAAGAATGTTTCTAGTTTAGCACAGAACCGAATTTTTACATAGAATACAAGTATCTGGGCTGATATTTCAACAAGACAAAGTAATATTACACACATACCTTGGTCTTCCACAGTAAAGCCATAATCCAGCCCTGAAAGTTTAAGCCTTTAATCACTCAGGCAATACAAAACCAAAAGGACAGCATAACTGTATCTTCTCCAATAGAGAACCAATTCTAACAAAGCCATCTATGTCTGCTAACAGAACAAACATTTTACGTTCTAAGTGCAGCTTTACCTTTCACCCTGATGTGAAAACCTCAGAGACCATTCAAGACAAAATGCAATCTGAGATTACATTTTAGTAATAAGGATTACTGCAGCAATGACAACTCACTGCACACAGTCCAGAGATGCTTATGCTGCATTATGGAAAAATTAGTGTTATGCAGGTCCAGAAAGACAAATATTGTTGTTTAAGTGGCTACCTTCCAGGTTTTTTCAGTTGACTGTGGTTGTCACCTTATTATGCTACTGTCAGATCATACCATCAGAGCAGGAAATCTCCAGTGTGTAAGATGTGGAAGGGAATATTCTGGAGAATGACACACCCTAGAGTTATACTCTTCCCCAAGCATTTGCTGCTGGTTCTTATATGAAGCATCACAATAAACAGACGTCTGGCCTGATCAGGTTTGTATATGCTAACAAAAAAGGGCATTTAACTAAGACACAAACAATAACGCCCATGCCCTTTTTTAAAGCTCCTAAATTCTACTATAATGATTAAGGTGCACCTCATCGCAAAGACAGCGGACTCACCTCCAGCCACTGTGGAGTAACAGTGGAGACATGCATACGTAGCTTGGAAAGCACAAAGGATCTAGACGGTGATCACCACTACACTGAGTTCTACCTACGAAAGATATTTAAGACAGCGTGGTACATTGCTTGGGATTTTGTGGTTTTTCGTTTTAATGTGAAAGACAAAAGACTATTCCTTACTCTAAGCTAAAAAGCAATGGGGAAGTTTACAAGTACTGAGAAGGGTATGTTTGATAACCATCTGCTAGGGGCCAACACACAGGATTTGTACAAAGGACACAGTTGATAAGGAAATGGCTAGGTAAATCTTTGCAATGTAGGACACAAAACTTAAGCAAGAGTAGCTCATACCAAAGGAGTAGCCAGTATCTACTAAAAGCTGAGTGTGATGCAAGGATATGAATACAGCAGAAAGGAATCTTCCCACATGTGTTCACCACAGAAGATCATGCACCATAACCAGTATTCAGAGAAGACTCAGTACTAGTCTTGTACTTGTTCATTCTTGGAATGAATGAAGGAAGATCAGTAGTAAGTCATAAGAAACCAAATTATTTCATTTTAAACTGTTGGGTATAATGTCTCGTTTAAGCCTTTAATAGCAACAGCCAACACAAAACAGCTATAACACTGTTAATTTTCAAGAAGGGTTCCCCAGCAGATAGTCAAGAGGATCTACAGAACCATTAACTTAATACCCACAAGAGGTTAAGCTAATAGGAATTACTGAACGGATGGGTATATGCATAAACACTATAAGATAGAGCATGGCCTTCTGAAAAAGCAAGTAACACCTCACAAATCTCCTGTGCTGCTTTAAATGAGTTACACATATGGACAAGGATGGATTGATTGATACAGTCTACTTGGATTTCCCAAAGGCATTTGACAAGGTCCCTCACCCAAGGCTCTTTGAGGAACTCAACAGCCATGAAATAGGAAGGAAAGTCCTCACATGGATAAACACTTGGCTGAAAGACAGGAAACAGGCTAGGAATATAAAACTCAAGTGTTCAAAACTAGAAAGATACCAGTGGAATCACACAGCGATCCGTGCTGGGAACATACTAACATCTGCGATCCAGAAAAATGGGAGGAAACAGTAAGTACTAACTTAGCAGAGCCAGCAAAGTGCTAAGAACAAATACAAAAAGAACTGAAGAAAGAGGGGCAAGTGTATTAATAGGGATAAGAAAGCGTAAGAAATAGGGGTAAGTGTACATGAACACCATCCCTGGTGGTGTTCAAGGCCAGGTTGGACAGAGCCTTGGGTGGCATGGTTTAGCGGGAGGTGTCCCTGCCCATGGCAGGGGGGATGGAACTAAATGATCTTAAGGTCCTTTCCAACCCTAATTATTCTATTTTCTTCATTAAGTGATGAGTGCATCTGTGAAGATTAATGCCTATAGACTGAGTTTTTCTACAACTGCAGGCCTCCACCCAGCATCAGTGGGCACCATCCTATTCACTACAGCTATCAGCTCCAAATTTAAGCCAAGAGAAGGTAAAGCTCATCTTTTCATCCATTAGGAACTCTTCCTCTGAACACACCATTACCCACATTGGGTTTTCCTGTTCTCTTAAGAAATCCTGCAGCTGGCAAGTGAGACTTAAGAGATAGCTAAAACTGCCAGCAGCTTGAGGGGGAGGCTTTCCCTCTATCCCTGTCAATTCTCAGCTTTCACAGCTAAACACTTCTTTTGACCTCTCAACCGGCTGGTTCAGGTCACCAGCTCAGAAAACAACTACTCAGAAAACCAACAAATAAGCTTATAATTTAGGGAACTGAACAGGCTCTAAGAGTCAGACTAGAGCCCAGGTTCTAGTCAGAGTAGAGAAAAACAGCCAGGGAAGAGAGGACACCCTCTTTCAACAGGGGCTTGTCAGATTAGCTCACTCCACTATGCAGCACTGCACCGCGTTTCCAAAAGCATAAAATGAATACAGAATTTACCCTTTATATATACCCATTTACAGCATACCCCATACACTACACAGGTTTGAGATTTTTCTTCAATGTTTTTGCGTGCTTGAAGCATCCCAAGTACAATCAGTATTAAAAGCAGGATGCAACTACTGAGGCACTAAAAACTGATAATCCAATCTTAAACTCCCTACCTACAGCATGCCACACTTACCAAAACGTCCAAGTTTTATACAAGCATAAAGAACCCAACAGCTACATTCCCGCAAGTTAAGGCAACCAACAGGCAGAAGAGGAAAAAAAATACTAAGGAATATCCATCCTGCACAGTGGCTCAGGCCATGTTTTGCAGAGACAGCAGCAGATTATACTAGTACTCATTGTATACAGCTGGCACAGCCAAGGTAACGCCAACACTTGATTGCATGACTCTGCAATATACAGTTATAGAAAGCATACTCATACCTTCACACACTCAGGAGAAATAGATGGGTTATGGCTAATTTATCCAAGCAACAGTGGCATTTTCTGAATAATCAATCCTATAGACTATCCCAAGTCTTTCATGCAACATGAATGTGATTTAAGGCATCACTATCACCTCTTCAAGCTGTGAACATGTGCTTTTCTAAGTAAACCAGGGGTTTTCTGTATCTGTAACAAAAGATTTAGTTTAAAGCAATACATAGGCAAATTAAAGACTGAGTGTATTTCTCAGCCTGATTGAGATCTGCTACCAACTAATCTGCTAATACACTCAAGTGCACTCAAATGTAATGGACACCTACTCAGCTTCTGGACTCCTTGCAGAGAACCAAACCATCTAATTATAGATGTTTGTCTCCTTTGGTTGCTCTTGGTACCTCAGGAGATTCAAGAAGCCAGTTCTAGAAGGTCCTCTCACACAGCTCCTAGTGAGGAAAAGTCAATTTTTATGGCCCAGTACGTGAACAGTTATTGCTTAAAAACCCAGTTCCTCCTAATTCCAATCTAGTTGTCTTGCTCATATTTTATCTACCTCTTAGGTTCCTACATTTCTTAGGGATATGCTAAGATTTTTCTGCCTTCTAGCACTTTCACATCTACCCAATTCTGAGACAAAGAGAGCAGTCATACCCCACGTAACTAGAACAGTAAAACCTTTGACAGACAGGTGTAAGTATTAACCATTAACATGAGGGGAAGGAGAAAAAAAACCAGGCACAAACCCCAACCTTGTTGTTTGACATTAAGTCAAACACCAGGAAGTGTGCTTGGTATTTGCTTGAAAGAGACAAGTCTTCCACAAACAGCTATTAATGAGTTCAAATCCTGAATGGAGTCCACTGCTGCACATCCTACTGCCTTCATAACAGACACACTTCCCTGATAGATGATTCATAAAGACATTAAGAGTCTGCTATTAACCTGATGTACTGGGAATCAGGAGAGCTGTACAATAGTTTGGGCTTTCTCTCCCCTTACCTATGCCTTGACCTATTATCTGCTTTTGGGGGAAACATCCTACTCACACTTCTTTCACCTCACCTAAATTACACTATCTGTAAATCTTAAGCCATATACTTCAAGACATATAGTACAAAACTGCCGTTCAAAGTTCTAGCTTACAGTCATAGTTTGCTTCTCTCCTGATTAAAAGATATTAGTTAGCTTCCACAATGAAGAAAGGGTTTCAACATTCAGCAGCAGTCTCCAAGAATCAAGATACATTGGACTCATTTATATAAAAAGAGTGCAAGACAAATTCAATAAACAACAGGTTACCCACTCTAATTGTTTCTGGGGGAAAAAAAATAGGTTATAATTAATGTATTAGTCTATTAATAGTAGTCTATGAAGGAACAGCAGTAAGTGAGATTTCTCACAAGGCTTCCTGTATTTTAAGTAAGCTTCCTGGCATTTTGTGATTTGTCATGACATGCTTAAGCAGATCTGAGAAGATAGTTTACCCAAATCTCTTAGTATCTCTAGAGATCAGGGCTTAAGTGCTACTTACACCACAGAAGTACCTGGAAAGTTGTCCCCTTAATCGGGGCCAATATACTGAGGACAGCACAGATACAGGATTAACTCCCAACAATTCCCCAAATACAGCTTCCAAGACTTCACAAATTCTCTAAATGGGTCAGGTAAGTAACACCAAGGAAGCTACAGTCAGATACCCACCATAAGTGCTGCTATAAATACCATGAACCATACAAAAAAAAGCAACCCACCACACACCACCCTTTTGAAGTCACAGGAAGATGGGACAAAACTTAATGCTATCCTACTATTAAACATCAAATATGGTCATGCCACACTCATACTCAAGTTACACAAGAGAGCTGTATTCCCACATACCTGTGGACAGTACTTAACACCAGACCGCTTTATGCAGGTCAATTAATAACTATTACTTTACGGTCAATTATCTCAAAGATCAAACTGAAGAGCACAATTAAGACTAACTTATTTCACCATACTGCTTCCCAACACTTTGGTTCAGAGAATTACTGAGCAGCTATCTTGGCAGAACTCACTATTTCATATAAACAAGAATTGTGCCAATAGTTTACTGTTTCACTGAACAAGAATACAGAATTAGATGCTGAAACAGCACCTACAGTACATATTCTTCCAGGCCTTGGATATGAGAGCCATGGAGATGCATTTAGAACTGGGAGCAGAACTGGAGGGTGCACCTTAAACTTATTTACTCAGTTTGATTCCAGCAAACTTTGCAAATCTGAAAACCATGGCACTGATTAAGTTTAGCGCTCCTCCTAAATAATAACAGTCTCATCATCATTCAGATGCAGTAGAAACCTTTCACATTTTCATCTAGCCACCTTGTTTCACCAATAGCCATGATGCTGGTAGAACAGAAAGTCCACTGAGGAAAATGCTGCACCAAGGCAATTCCCTACCAATCAATTTGTATTAGTTGATAGAAGTCTGCTTGGTTTGCACTGCAGATCTCTACAATGTGGTAGAATCTGATTACTTTCTAAAGAACCGATTTTCCACTGACTTAACGTAACGCCAGAAAGACAGTCCTGCCTCAAAAACTTCCAAAGATGATGAATCCTCCAGGATACTGGCCAAGCAGCCTGCCTGGGTTTCCACTCAAACCAAAGCCAACACTTTCAGTTGCACTGACTCATCTGTATCAGGTAGAGAACCCTTTCCTCCCTACCTACCAAACCAAGCCCAGGAATGCTACTGGGACTGGGGACCAGAGGGGGAAGGAATGCATCTTCTCATCTCATATCCTTTAGGGTAGGTAATTAAGACACTGAAAAAAATCCAAACCCTCAGGAAGTCCACACTTACTGTGGAGTACAGAACTGCATGTATCCCTCCACCCAAGTCAATTATGTTGCACCCCAATATCTGGAAGAGGTGGGGGGGGAGAGGGGCATCTTTTCTGTTACTTCTTACACTTATTGTGAAGACTGACTCCTCCCATGTAATGGAATTCTTAGTTCTACCTCATTTCCCTATTGGAATGGCCAAAGAAGGGAGTCCTATTTAGGCTCTCTTTTTTTGTTAGTTTCTGATTCCTCCCCAAAACATGCATTGTTCAGGTGTTCCACAATAGTGTTACTGGGAGCTTCCTAAGCACAACTCTGTAAAAACATGTCATTTGGCCAGAACTTGGTCATTTTTGTCTATGCTGTCTATGAAAATTATGAACAGCAAACATGCAGCGTGTCTTCCTACTTCTAAATGAAGTACAACATACAAAGGGATTTATTTCACTATAAATGAGTAAGCATAAGGCCTTAAGGCAAAAGTAACAGTCCCGAAGAGTAGCACCATTGAGCAAATTAAAGGCCCTTTCTATTACACGCAAGGGGAGCATGGTTAATGAAGCAGGCATCAGACAGACATTTTGGGAGCTAGAGCCATCATCCAGGGGTACCAGTTCCTCCACCCTGCCACTTTTCAGCCAGATACAATCAGGAATTGGCCCCAAAGTTACAGGGGGAAAAGGATGAAAAGACAAAGATAGGAAAATAAAGCAATCCGTAATAATTCCTACCACATAATGAAAGCACACACATTTCCTTTAGGCAATGAAGCATCATGCACTCGATCCCTCCAGGGTGAGAGCTTGCTCCCTCTGGGTTTGCCAGGAGCAGCAGTATCTCCAACCGAAGGCAAAGGAAGAGAAAGAAAAGCACCACCACACCCCCACCCCGGGACCCCATACGGCGAGGGAGCCTCTCCCCAGCATCCCTTCCCGAGGGAGGCGGGCGCCCACCTTCCGGAGAGCCCGGCACTGGGCGTTGTCTGCGGCGAGCAGACCGGAGCCCCACGCCACCGCGCGACGCGAGGCCCGGCCCGGCCCCACCAGAACCGCCTCCAAGCCGCGGCGGTCGGCGGCACGAGGAGGGGTAAGGGGGTCCCTTTGTGGAG
>JANRGW010003755.1:45280-63094 GCA_024733675.1 Psilopsiagon aymara
CCACCTCACCATCGCTACAGCCCCTCACCATGGCCACCGCCCCATCCCCATGGCAACCGCCCCATCACCATGGCAACCGCCCCATCACCATGGCAACAGCCACATCACCATAGCAACAGCCACATCACCATAGCAACAACCACATCACCATGGCAACCGCCCGATCACCATGGCAACAGCCACATCACCATAGCAACAGCCACATCACTGTAGCAACGTCCTCATCACCATGGCAACAGCCCCATCGCCATGGCAACAGCCCCATCACCGAGGCAACAGCCACATCACTGTAGCAACGTCCTCATCACCATGGCAACCGCCCCGTCACCATGTCAACTGCCCCATCACCATGGCAACAGCCACATCACTGTAGCAACGTCCTCATCACCATGGCAACCGCCCCGTCACCATGGCAACTGCCCCAACACCGTGGCAACCACCCCATCACCATGGCAACAGCCCCGTCACCATGGCAAATGCCCCATCACCATGGCAACAGCCCCGTCACCATGGCAACCGCTCCAAGCATCACCCCCCTATCACCACGGCAATGACCCCCCCGTCACCCCAGCGTCACCTTAGCAACCGCTTCTCTGTCACCATGGCAACCGCAAACCCACATTTTCCCTCCCCCATCACCCCAGCAACGTCCCGGCGTTATCCTGCCGTCGCCATGGCAACCGCTGTGCTGCCGCCATGGCAACGGACGCCCTCAGCATCCCTCGGGGTTGCCATGGCAACCGCGCAGCCACGCGGCTCCCATGGCAACGGCGGCTCCTTAGCAACGGGCGGGAGGGGGCCGTGAGGCGGCGGCCGCGGATGGTGGGGCCGGAGCCGCCGCCGGTGCTCCCCGCCCGGTTGTGGCGGGGCCGCAGCCGGGAGGGTGCCGTTGTTCTAGAGGATAGACGTGAGGGGCGAGGTGCCGATGGCGGGTGGGTCCCCGCTGGCCTTGCGCCTCGTGAGGGCGGGCCGCCAGCCCTCCGGCTGAGGGTGCTGATGGAGAACGGCGTTTCCCCCCTCAGCGCTCCCCTTTCTCTCGGGGAAAGCGTTTCTGCTGCCCTCAAACGCTGTTTGAATACCTCTGTGTGTGTTTTCGTGCGGATTAGAGGGTGTGCTCCGTGCACAATGGTGAATCTAGCAATGAAAGGCAGACGGGCTGATTTGGCAGCTTGCTGCGGTTTCTCCAGGCTGTTTACTCGAGCGAAGTATCACCTCCAGTGCTGTGTCTGACGTGGGACATGGTAATTTCACAGTTTGAAGAGGCTGGGAGAACTGGAAGTTAAAATTGCATTTTTCACTAGTTCACAGAGTACTTATGACGAAGAAAAACCGGAGAATGCTCTGAAATAATTGAGATAACGCCTCAATTTCTGAAATCAGAATGGCTTGGGGAAACTGAAAGGGAACAAAGCATGAATTTAATCTTCAAAGGTTTGCTGAGGGTAGCTGGGAATGAAGTCTTGTATCTGTCTTTTCCCAGTGTCTTTGGATGCGCAGGATAAAGACACGGCCTTCCTGAGGTGGTGAACAAGAGCTTTAGGGTGTGTGAAATGAACAGAACCTGACAAGTAAGTCTAAAACTATAATGGAATTCATTTTGAATCACTGTTTGCCGACCCACAGAATCAATGGTCCCTTTCCAGGGGATATTTTGACCCTCTTTTTCTTATCTCAGGATTATCTAATCACAACTCCATCAAAGAAAAAACAAAGATACTGGTGCGTCTGGACTAAGGTCAAAAGCAGATGTCAAGGAAAACAAAAGCTGCTATTTTCAATGTAGTCAAAATATGATGAAAATATGCTGACTTTGTTACAATTGGGACTCATACATATTTACCTCTGAATTCTTTGTAAATACATGGTGCTACTACAAAAGCAGTTCAGGTAAGCCCCCAAAAGACCCCAGCAGTATACAGAGTCACCAAATATTTGGATCAGTACACTAGAATTCATTCTCAAATGGAAAATCACCTCTGCACTTCATAATCCTGACCACAGAAAGTCTATTTTTCAGCAACGGAGGCTTAGTTTTGTAAGGCAGCTGTGCACAATAAATTACATTTGCCTCAATTTAGATGCACTTTTCTGTGATCCTCATGTTCAGCAGCTACTCGAGTTGTAGAAACCTCAACAATACATATACAGAGGTCACTTTAAGCATCCTTATTTGGTGAAAATTGATAAACTTGCTAAATGATAGCCTGTTGTCTAAATACCCTAAATAGATTTGAATGCACTTGTTACAGGTGGCATGCAAACATTTGGAAGTTGGTCAGGGATTTGGCAATCACAAGGAATAAACAGTCTAATGCAGGGAAATGCAGCATCGTTTGCTGATGCAATTTGCTTGTCCCTTGCACCCTCACCTTTTACCACTGCTACACTGACAACAGTTGTTGGAATGAGGGGGAAAGGAAAGGAGGGGAAATAGGTTTTTGTGTCAGCTGTGTGTTGCAGCAGCAGATGCTTACACCAGGCCAAGGTTAAGCAGCAGAGGGGGAGTGTGGAAGGGTCTATGGAACCTCTTTCTACTGAATTCTCTCAGTAAATCTCATTAAAAGGTCCTCTTGGGTTGCAGCTCTGCTGCAGAACTTGTATGAACACTGGAGCGAAGCTGGGGGCAGCACTTTTACCTATGAAAATTTAATAGGAACCAGCTGCTGTGGAGCTGGAGCTGTGCTTTGGTGCACACCCCAAATTAAATGGGCTTTATATACAGTATTGCCACTGAGATTCTTATCCTTGTGCTCGAGAGGCCACTGTCCCCTTGCAGTTTTTAAGGATTACAATGGCAAAAGAAGGTCTAATGTAGGTTCATGTCACAAATGTTCTCCCACATGGGATATAGACATTCTGGTCCTCATTTTTGGTGCTTTCTCCTTTGACAGTAGACTGTACATTGTAGCTTTTCATGGAAATAGTGCTCTCCCACCCTCAGAGAGAAGTTATCCTGACCACTCCTGTATGAGATTCTCTCTGGTATCAATTTGTATAACTTAATGTATGTTTTTACTGACAATTCTAGGAATGATTATAAACAGTTTTTTGTTTTTCCAGACTGTCACACAGCATCCAAAGAATCACCAACTCTTTCCCAATACACCTGTGGAGGTAGAAACGACACTAACAGCCACGAAGTCTCATCTTAACACTCTTCATGAGCCCTCTTTTGCAGTGAGATACACTTTTTTCCCCACCCCCTGGACTCAAGCAACTCATTTGATTACAGAAAGTCACCTTGGGTTTACTGGTGATTTTACTTGACTATAAAACCTCTATTTTTCTGATTTCTTACTGGTTTATGAGTTACTTTAGTTACCTTGGTTTGACTTATATCTACGTTGTTTCCATACGAGTATGGCCAATTCAAAATGCCATAGCCACGGCTCTATTTTGAACGCAAGTATCCCAATGAGAGCTGACTGAGAACGACACCAAGTCGAAGATTTGGCTATACTTTTATTTACTTCACGTACTATGAACATATACATTACATGCTACAAAAAAAAATAAAAAAAGACCTTAACTGTCAAGAAAGTGGATAGTGTTATAATACAATGGCACATGTTCATATTTTTCTTCAAACTGGTTTGGTTAGAATCCTTCTCCAAAACCATTAACAAAAACAATGAAGTGTTTTAAGACGATTAGAAATATTTGCATTATTAACAAATACAATTCAAACAGATTAACAAGATTTAACCAGGGCAAATATTAGTAAAAAGGCTGGGGTTTACCAAAATGAAAGAGAGATTAAAAAACCATAGCAGCCAGTTGTACTTTTTAGTGTGATATAATGTGTAAATGCACCAGGAGAACACAGTGTAATTGAGCATTCTGCTTTCACGGTGTGTTTCTAGAAATGATTGTTCTAGTTCTAACACCTGCCTACGCACAAGAGACCAAAACCACAGCCAAAGAGAGACAAAAGATTGTGACCAACATTCTTAGCAATGATTCTTTTTTGCACGCATCCGGGAGGAAACAAACAGGAGAGGATTAAACAAAGGCCACAAAAGGATTTAATCTACGTGTTCATGACCATAGGTTCTACCTATTTTCCTTTAAGAGCTTTGAGAAGCTGAAATGTCTATCTTGTCCAAAAGCAAACATACTCATTTCTATCACCTATGAAACAAAAATCACATTTCGGCTTGGAACTGAATAGTGAAAAACAGTTGCATTAATGTATCAGTTGCCTAAGAAGCTGCTTGACAAGAACTTCAGATTCTAGTGCAACAGCAGCTATTAAGACTCCTCTAGTTGCTTTTATTAGCTCTTTCCAAGTGTACAAATATTCGCCATTTATACAGTCTTGACAAAACCACATCTACAAAGTTTGCAGGGTATCTGCTACTTGATTCAGTTTGTGTCTTTCATATTAAAAAGGCAAGATTTGCATAATAAAACCAGGTGAAAAATGTTCTTTTGGTATCTTAAAATAACTGTGTTTGGAAAGGTTCAAACATTGGGCTTTCATCAGCTGCAACTGGAAAAAATACTTCAGAACAAACCGTGTTACTGTAAGAACACACAGTTCATTATGTTTCTTTTGCAATCTAAGCCTAAATGGGCAACTGGTAAACTCAATATTAAGTTTGTTATTTAGAATGCAGCTATTGAAAAAACAAATTGTCATAGTTAAATATCCAGGTGAGAGGAAAAATACAAATTAGCCTTAACAAAACCAATGTGTTACAGGACCTAGAGTTAGTTTCTCAGTTCTTTTCCTCGAAATCAATCTTGTCTTAAGCTGGAAGAGATCCCACAGTCACTGGCAGATCACTCTAACCAGAAGAGCACCCCGAGCTAGACTAGTAGTACTGCAATTCGCTATTACTGTTCTCTCACCACTGTCAGTTTTCTCATCATCTTCAGTAGTGCTTATGAGATTGGTGATGGAAAAGCATGACGAACATTGGTGTTAGGCTACAGATTAATGAGTGCCCATTACCTGAAAATTAGTCAGGCTTGCTGATGGATTAGTTTTGAAGTAAAACAACTAGTACTTAAATAGAACAGAAATATTATGATTTCCAGCATGTTACAGTTCTGAGGTAAAGTGTTACCAGGATTCTGTTGCCCAGGTCGGTGCCTTGCAGCAATAGCCTTTGCCAAGCGAACCAGCCCTCGCAACATTTACAACCAATGAGCTGTTCTAGCACATGGCTTCTATCAACCCAAAGAACATTTTCAGTTTGCTACTATTTAGAAAAACTGTTGTGTATGAATTACACTGTAGGCAAAGTTACAAAATCTGTTTGCGTAAGTTTGGTCACTAGAGCGCTGTGCTTGGAAAGCAATCCAGGGTACAGGCAAGGGGGAGTTACTTCAGTGTTTCATTTCAGTTTACAAAACTTACTGAATCCATTCTGATTTATGTTAGAGAAAACCAGATAATTAGAAGAACAGACTAAAAACCAAAACCAAGCAGTGCATAATACCACCTATTCAATGCACTGATTCTCACTATGAGCTAGGACGCCATAGTTACTCTATCATGCCTTTTGAGAATCAATCCAGAAGCACGCAAGTATTTTCCATTAGTTTATTAAAAATAAAATCCTTGTGAATTCACTATCAAATATTTTACAGATGGGAATTAAACCAGAAGAGTCCCCAGAGTAACTTGAAAATAAAAAGTACTATTTGGTTTGTCAGTTCACCATGTTTGACACTGATTTGTGCTGTAAGAGTACTGTACAAGAGGAGTTATTGAAGAACTCCAGAAAAATTAAACTGGCCCTATACAATTTAATCTTACTGGAAAGCAGTGTCAATGTTTTAGTATATTTAGTGACTCAAACACTGCTTTAAAGCTATGCATTAAAGTGCTACGCACGTACGTTTCAGCACTGATATGGATGTTTACACTTCCATAAGCTTTATAGTTGTGGATAAAAAGAGATAATGGTGTGTTAATAGAAAAATTTAATTTAAAATCAGCTGCTACGTTTGAAGCATCAACAGTACTGAAAGAATCAATCTAGTGTCCACAAACGTCTAGAATTCCAAGGTTGATTTGATCTGTCATTTACCATTAAAATGGTGAGCATCGATAAATCATAAAGCTGTCCTCAACGGGCTCTACATGGATCTGTACTGCGCACAAGTAACTGACCACGCAAAGTACTCCACGGCCTTTCCAGGACAGAGGATTCAGGATGGAAAAAAACAACAATACGGAGAAAGCTCCAGGATAAATTTGTGACATTTTTATCTATATATTGAATTGTCTAAGGTTGATGTTCATTGCCTGAGGAAGAAGCAACGTAAGCAATAAGACCGGAGAGAGCTATAAATGTTACCTTAACATCTACATTACTGCCTTCTCCAACTGCTGCTGCTGGCAAGGTCCAGTCTGCTGTGCACGTGCACAGAAGCAGGCATTACAACCTATAATCATGTACTAGTTCTGCCACTTGACACATGAGTTATCTACTGTCGTACCCTGAATTACATGACCCTTGATTAAGGAATGGTGGTGTTCAGTCCCAGGGGTTTGCAGGTTATCAGAATGCTTAGACAAGCGATACCGCTTTCAACATCTGTCGGAACATAGTCTTGATGGCATCTGCAATAAAAACGAGTTGAGATTGTTCCCATCTGGAAGCGCAACTGTTGAGCCACACTCAGCTGAAGTCCTCGTCAGGATTCTGTTGATCCAGCAAGCGGACATGTGTGAATGGAAAGTGGCCACGTCTGCCGTTACACTCTCCTTCCCACTGACCACTCACATTAATCTTTGTGACCTTTACCAGCTCACCGACCTGCAGGGTAGGAAATAAGGATGTGTTACAATTATAAAATCCAAGTGGACCCAATATACTTCTATACAAAGCAGTTTTAGTCTTGACCATGTTATAGCCTACACCGGATGTTATTCACTTCTGAAGAAAGCAGAAGAGAGAGAAGTGTACCTAGATTAGGTGAGCACTACCTAAACTGAAGAGCCTGCAATCCAATGCCAACCTGCCAGAGCACCATCACAATAAATGCATGGCACTGGATGGACAGAGGTTTGCACTCTGCTTGTGCTCCATTCTCCACCTTACAAAGGGAGGGAAAGAGGGGTAATCTGCAAGCTAAACAGCTCCTTGATTTGGAAATTCCGCTAAATGCTTTCCAGGTTGTACTGGAAAAGATCTGGGTAAGTGGGAGACAGATGGATGGATGGATGGATAGATAGATAGATGATAGATAGAATCCAGCCACGGATTATTACTATACCATGGGTAAAGACAATTAATGCCCTTTCCCTCTTATACCTGAATTGTTTGGCTAGAAAAACAAGAAGAATGGTTACTATGACGGAACAATATGGTCTAGTTTAAAAGTGTCCAGTTCTCATGTACCACACTAAATAGAAGCACAGCAGTGTATCTCATATTCTCATCTCCAACTTCATATTCACACAACCAGTTCTAAAGGTATCATCTCCCTCTGACAAAGGTGGAGAACTGTACAGCAGTCCCTTTCCCAAGGCTGTGCTGTCAGGTAGTTCAGGTCAGGGCTGCAAGTCTAGGTCTAATCAGTCCCTAAATCTTAAAGGGTACTTTAATTAAGAAGCACTTACACAAGCTAAGACAGCACAATTTACATTGTAAAGACTGTCACTAGAGAGGTGTTAAGTGCAACACTGAAAAGCTGTCTGCCCATTTCTACCCCTCTGTAGAATGCTATGAGTAATCCTAGTTACAAGTAACATACAGCAGTTTTCAGAACTCTTCCCAGGTCACAGATGGAGAATGCTTTTGGGACAGATACACTCTATTTTCTTTCACTAATACTGTAAATAAGCTCTCCAGGCACAGCCACAAGCATTACCGCATTTCATCCAGAAATTCACTGAATATACAATTGCTATTTACACAGATGCTCATCACTGCCTTCCAAATTCATCTGAAATAGAATGCCATTATTCTCACTTGCCACACAGTGAATGAAGAAGAAGGAAAACAATTTAAGATGTTAGAAATATCCATTAATTTTAAATGTTTTAATCACTTGCAATCTTTTGCCAGAACGGCTTTTAACAGTTCACAAATTCAAACCACTCCATGGACATGTAACTGAGCTTCCCATACCTCTGATGGTTACTTCTCTGGTAATGAGAGGCACGCTTGGGACTCCAGTTTTTTCCTTTTGTAGCCATTAGAGACACTTTAATGAATCATATTTTGAAGAAAATCCTCTTACTGATTTGCTACAGGCAAAAGGAAGCCTTCCTGGACAACTGAATGCTTGGTTTTGCTCTTGAGGAGTTTAATCAAGCAGGACGGATAATGTTGCTACTGCAAATAATCATTGGGGGATTATACCAACCTCAGTTGACCAAACCAATATATCAGCTATAATTTAACAAGGGGAAGATTAATTGTGACAATACTAGAGGGAAGAAAATCTCCTTTCCTAATCACAACCATCACCAGAACACTATCCTAGATAACTGTGAATTGCTTCAGTCTTGGATATAATCGATGTATCAGCCTTGAACAGAAAAGTATATAACCTACAAGTCACTAGGAAGGAGACAGCACTTGTTATTACAAGTGCAGGAGTTTTAAAGCATTTAGGCTAGAAGCGGATGTTCTCTCTGAATTCTTACTTTTAAGGTTGATTTATGGAATCATTTGTTTATTGCACGTCATCCCACCTCAGGAACAACATTCCTCCTGCTAAAAGGCCAGATTTGTCTCAGTCTTCATTAGAAGTTTTCAAACTAAATACATCCCATATGCTTCAAAGCAAAACTAAAGGTTCATGTGAAGGCTTCTTAATGCTGTGGTTTTATTCCAAGGAGTCCACTGGTAAGGTCAAGATGGCAGAGTTCTGCTACTGTTACAAAGAAAAACAATGGATTGATCTCATTTCCTCCTATCTTTTAATTAATATAGACTGACAACTTCTTGAACAGGTCCAGATATAAGCAAGTTATCTCCTGCTGAATCTTTTCCCATAACACAGCACAGCACTTATTAGAACATCTGATCCTCCTTCCTTAAGCTCTTTAAAACCAAGTCAGTTTAAGAGGACAGATATTCTGTTTGCAGTTTGGACCAAAAATGTTTGATATTAAGAATGTATTTTCCTAAGAGCAATAGTGTGATCCACCCCCACCCATGAACAATGCCAGACTTAAGGATAAGAGTTTCATTTTGGAAAGAATCCCACTTTCTATATAGTTATTAAAGAGGTCTGGGCAAAAATGGACTGATAAAGAGTCCCATAATGCTTTCTACTAAGCTATCTAAGAAGAGATCTCTAAACAGAGAAGGAACACGATGAAGTGAAAGGAAATGGGAAAATAGGAGACAACAAGAAACAGTACTTGGATAAACAAGATGAAGAGAAACTTGCAGAGAGTGAAGTGCATCTTGCTGTTTGTCCTGTACAGACATTGAAAACAACTTGGTAACATTGTGACTTGAAATGCTAAAAGCTGCAAAGAAGCTGGGAAAGCCTATGAAAAGCAGTGACAAATGGCTCACACTTTATACAATCACGCAATACTATATACAGACTAAAGAACCATCACTGTTATTTACTCTTCTTACATCTAGAGCTGTAGCAAGACAGGAATATATCATTCTAACCAAGAGAATGTCGATTGAGAAGTATTTAAGTAAGTCTACAAGAACTACAAAGGCCCCTGGTCTAATATAAAGTTAGAGAAATAACAATAATAATAGTAGCAATAATACTAGAGAAAGGAATGAATAAGTGATGCACAGCACAGTTGCTCACCACCCGCTGACCAATGCCCAGCTCACCCTTGATGCCCGATCAGCCCCTTCCAGCCAACTCCCCCCAGTTCCTGTACTGAGTCTGACATTCCATGGTATGGAATATCCCTCTGACTAGTTCAGGTCAGGTGTCCTGTCTCTGGCAGGGCATAAGAAACCGAGAAGGCCTTGATTAGGTTAAGCTCTGCTGAGCAACAACTAAACCATCGGCGTGTTATCAACATTATTCTCAGACTAAAGCCAGAACACAGCACTGCACCAGTTACTAGGAAGAAAATTAACTCTACCCCAGCCAAACCCAGGACACTAAGGCACAGCATACTTGACAGATCATGTGGGTTGTAGTGGGGAGGACTGAACTAACATAAGCTCAGCTGTGGCAATCATAAGCTGCTCTTCAGTGTGTAAAGGATTTTGCTTTCACTCAAAGTTACTCACAATGGCCTGGATTATCAGTGTTTTCTCCCTCTATCCCACTTCATGCTACCAAACTGGGAGTTGAGCAGTGTTGTGGGGATCCACTTTAAGTGAAATAAAATGTAAAGTGAAGAGACCACTGCTCGTACACTGATAAATAAAAGCCAGAAAGAAACCCAAAAGGTTTTGCTAAATACCCAGCTCAAAGAAAACCTAACGTCTGGTAACTGCAGGAATATTTCCAAGCTCCAGGAGGTGGCTGGCTGGAGGGAGTGAGAAAAAGGGAAAAAGAAGGTGGTTTAGGCTGTATAAAGCCTGAGGTTAAAAACCTCCACATTCTCCAAAACCTGGTGAGTTGGCATGAATTTCTAGACATGCTCCTCAACCCAAAAATTTACACTCTCTATCGTGTCAATCTCAATTCACAAATACAATAGTACCTCCGAGTATATTTACACTGCTTCCCTAGCCAAATTTTATCTACAATGAGGGTATTTCCCACCTCCCAGGTTGTACATCACCACGTCTGTAGAATGTGCTGCATGTGCCAATTCTGTACTAAAGACACAGACCTCCAGTTGCCACATCACTGAAGTGCCTTCTGTGCTCCACACAATTAAATGAAGTATTTGAGAGTGAAGAGGAGATGCTCTGACTCAGCACAGAAACTGTTTTTTTCCCAAGTACTTAAAACATTATATAAACAGGAAGTCAATTAGGTATCAGGAAATTCCAGAGCCTTTAGCTCTAAGAAAGCCCAGATTAAAGGAATCAATTTACATATCATCCTAAGGGAAAGGTCTGCCACTGAGAATACCTTAAGTCTCAATTTCCTCAACTGTAACTTGGGGGGTAACTATTTGATGGGCAGAGATAGAGCACTCTAGTCTCCTTTTAAGAAGAAAGCAATAAAAAGGGGCACGGTGGAGTAACTGTGTCAGGAAGTGAATCAACCTTAGGGAAACTCACTGGTTTATTACAAATCATACTCCATCAATCACTGCTTTATTACAAATCATATTCCATCAATCACTGCTTTACAGGAGACCTGCCTAATGAACTATGTGTTCTTGCTTCACCAATTAGAAACCAATGCATGATCATCATCCTCTCAGTCTGTGTAATGTTCAAGTGATTCTCAATGCTTCCAGTGATTGCTTTTAAACTGCTGACACATTAGGGGGAGGAAAAAGCTAAGAAACAACCCAGCACACCTTTTAAAGCTAGGGGTCAGAAAAGAGACAGTGAACACGGGTTCAGACACACAACTTACAAACTGCTCCCTCTCCCACCCCCCCTAAAATAAAGAGTTCAGAAGTGAAAACATGGATGGGGAAACACTTATGTTAGTGATGTTTGACAAAAGACACAGTAACCTGAGCATGCTACAACAATCAAACTCTAGTCTACAAGTGACTTTAGTCACTTATTAATTAAAAAAAAAAAAGCTTTCATCCATAACTTATTAATCATGATCTAAAACCAGTATTACAATGCTTTTCCCTTTCTTATTCCTACAAAACTAGAATGTGATTGAAAGGGAAATCCCTTGAACAGATCTCTTCTTTCTAAGTTTTGCCCATTATGTACCTCCAAAGCCAAGGCTGTCTTGTCGTAGGCATTAGGGACTCGCTTCTGGATAACCCGGGCATAAATAGGGCCATTCTGAAGGTTAGGGAGCGGAGCGTTGATGCAGGGCTGGGCATAGGGCCCTGGCTCCGGCCCACCCAGTGGTTGTGGGTGGGAACTATCCTGGTTACCTCCAATCGGAGCAGATAGTGAAGCAGAGGAAGGTCTATACTTCTCGACGTAAGGAACAGGTATCATTCCCCTCTTCCCTTCGCTGTCTTCTGCATTCCACCATTGCTCTTCAGGTTTATCCCGGATTTTCAGTATGTCTCCTTTCTTAAATGGAAGATCTTCTTCATCGTTTCCATTAAAGTCAAAGAGAGCTCGCACATATTCAGCTTCCTCCTGCCTGAGGATAACACCACTATTCTGCCTGGATCGGGAAACTGGTTCTATCAAGGTTGTAGTGTCCAAATAGTGTATTTTGTAGAATTCCAGTAAAGATGGCAAAGAATCAAACTCTTGGTCACCTATTCGAAATCGGCTGGGATTCAACCCTGAAAGAAGAAGGTAACATGTCAAAGAGAGCATACAACAGTTAAAAACGAGTAAAACAGTTGGGAAGACAATTATATTTACAGATACATCACTTGATAGTGAATTTGGTCATCTTTAGGGCAACATTTACCGTACTCGGCTCTTCTGTGTATTTCTAATCGAAGACAGCACCATCATGATCGTGAGGATAGCGCTTATTTGTACAAATTTTGTTAAAGGAGGAAAAAAGAAATTGTTTGGCACTGCCAAATGTCCCAAATGAGCGCAAAAATACCCCATTTCCTTGGATGTTATACAGACCCAACAGATATAAATGTTCAGTACATTTGAGTTTCTCAGGAGCCTGTACATTGAGTAACAGACAATCCCCTTTTTCCTGTTTTATACTATAAATCAGGAAGCAAATGGAGTTTTGGTGCAATTTCAAGAAAGTTGGGGTTTTTTAAAGTTATTCCAAAAGGACATCACTGCAATAATGCTTATTTACCTGTTGTAATGGATCTTGGGTTAAAGGCGTGGAAAACTGCTTTGCACAGCAGTGAACAACTTAGGCGCCTGAGCAAATGAGCTTCTTTTTGATAAAAGGTACCTTTAAAGAACATTATGTCTATTTCATGCAATGCAAAGCAACAACGTACATTTTCATAACGGGTGTAATTTAGTCTTCTAATCTCAAGTCTTGTAATTTCCTTGTCAAAAGGAGCCTAAGCTATAAATCTCAACCTCAAATACATTAAAATACAGATGATGTTCACATTCAAGTCATTAGAAGTATCCACGTGCCGATATCCATTAGTTTTCAATCTATGTGCTGCGCTTTTTCCCCTGTTTTACGTTCTTCAAGCTCAGCTGGGGAAAAACCATACACATGATGTTCTATTTCCACAAGCCCCATACACTGTAATGAGTTATGGGAAGGATTGTGGAAGGCTGGGGGAGGGTAGCGGAGAGGAAAAAGATTGATGCTTTAATGAGTAACTCTTTGCAAGAAAGAGATGCTTACTTTGCAAGTCTGGTTCTCTGCAGGGAATATCTAACAGTTCCGAGACTGAGCTCTCGAGTACAAAGCTAGCAGAATTCAAGCTGTCACTGATCCAAACCCCCCTCCAAAGTAGCACCGTCAGCATGCAAAGCCAACAGTGCAAGACACTAAAAAGGGGTTCTAACAGGGAAAAGGGCAAATTCAATACAATCAACACAGACATACACCCGATAAATAAGTTCTGAAGTATCCTGAAGGAACATGCACATTAGTGAAGCTGGTTCCAGGGAATTCAAAGCAGCAGAACTAAGTCATTGGAAAATGCCCATTTGCATGCATTAACTGCCTTGAAAGGCTTGCAAAAGAAATGAGCACAAATGCAATGAGCCAAAACCCAGAAGCAATACCCTCAAAAATACAAAACCCAAAACATAAACTGGCATCACAAGAGATAAGGAAGTTAACGGAAGTATCAGTAAGAAATACAAACCCAGTGTAAAAAGAGAAGGAAGATTCCACCTTATTCTCCCAAAGAGTCATGCTGGAAAGATGCAAACCCCCTTCAAGTTTTGTTAATGGGATATAACTCACAGCTCCAGACTTAGCAAGAGCTCTGGAATTTCACCTCAGAGGCAGTTCTTAGCTCTGTGGTCTCACAGGAGGTGACTTCTGGCTGGACAAGCACCATCCCTACACCACAAGAGCTTATGTGCACTACCTAAGCATATAACATGATCTGGGAATGCTGCGCTTCCGCTAGCATCGGAAGCAGGAAACTGTGCTTTGTAACAAGTGGTATAGATATCAAGTTTCAGACAAACCTGGTGACAAACATCAGCATACATCTGTTGCTATTTTAGAAGAGAACCTTTAAAGATCAAGGCTTCTGCAGACACACTTGTGTCAAAAGAAGAAGTCAAGGAAACTTTAGAAGGGCCACAAGTCCTAAAGGAGTCTTCTTATAAGGAGAAGACTGAATCTCAGGTAATTTCATGGACACAGAACTTACACATGACAGAAATCTATAGCCTCGAACTCTAATTCACCTCTGTGAAACCTGCTACAAACTGACTCAGTCAGAAGGCTGTGATCTTCAGTCACCAGCAAAGTACACACAGAAGTCTCTTTAAAACTCACAGGAAATGAGCAATTTGGTAACATTCATCAGCCTTGTCAGCACCAAAGTCATCACTATGAGGAACAAGGGGGTTTGGGGATGTCTTTCCCCCCTCCCTCCTTCTTCTCTTGACCAGGTTCACCCTCTTGAATTAATATGTAACAGCCTGAAATAGCTGCCAAATGTACCTGAATGAATCTGAAGTTGGACTCCAAGAGGAAAATCCACCGTGAGTTTATGTGTGGGTAATAAGTGACTGAGAACAGTACACTGTATCCTGGAAAATCACGTTCTAAAAGACATTTCACACAACTGGAGAGGAGTGAGATAATAGAGATCCTCCGAACAAACCTTTTCACAACAAAAGAATCTACAAGATTAATCCAAATCAGGTACTATAAAGGAAGAAACCTGGTCACTGCCTGGAGAATTTCAATAGAAGGCTCCTACATTCAGATAAAATAGGCATAAAAAGGACAAAAATGGCTGAAAGTCACAGTTAGCAAAAGAAAACACAGGTTGGAAATAAAACACAACTACACCTTACCAAGCAAGTGGTAAACTTCCAATCTGTTTAAGTCTTTTGTGTATACTCTTGTTTGGCTACAAGGAAATGAGCTGAATGATGCTCATTTATGTAGTGAGGAAATAATTCTATTCACTATGGGCTTCCAAGTTTTGTCCTTCCCTGGTTTAATGAAACGCAAAGATTAACAGATTTCAGGCTCAGAGGAATTCTTCAGCTTCTGGTTTGAGCTGCAACACTTCTCACACCTGTAGACCAATGGAAAAATTAAGGCAAGATGTACCACAAGAAAAAGTTACAGCAGCAAAAGAAATGGGTTTTGGAAAGCCGGAGCTGTTTCCCTTCATGATTCCGGGATTCCTGAAGGCACAAGTTTGAGCAGCACATGGCATCTTGTGAGGGCTCTCAGGAAGAGGAGAAGGCGTGTAAAGGTAAGTGTAGCTACTGGAGGAACTTTAGTCACTTCCTATTAAAGCTGGACAACCAGGAGAGTAGGAGGAATAACTCTCTCCTTTCTCCCAGCTCTGCACAACCGAAGCAAAAACAGCTATTCACAGCTTGCACCTCAGTTTCTTTCTACCGCTCAGCTCTTAAGATGACTCCTTTAAATGAGAAGCACAAAAGGCTGAGTATCACCTTTCTTACTTATTCCATCCTAGTTCCATCAGCGCTGGGACTTAACCTGATTCCACCCATTCCACCATGTCAGAAGAGCCACAGAAACCTCTGCTCTCAGGAAGGTGAGGAAAGAGTTAAAAACCAAAGTGTCCCAGAATGAAAGTTTCCAGTCTGGGCCCTGTCAGTTCTCTGTTTATGATGCACATTCCTTCCTGACAAAACTCTTTCACACTGTCTTAGCTTCATGTCAGTCTGCAAAAGACTGCTTATGTACGTTTTGAGTAGTGGACAGATACTGGAGAAGCAGAGGTATAAACCACCTAATACTCTAATTCTGGGAGTGTGGGCAGGTGGTGTAACCACAGAGTAACTTCTCACTTTCTTGGACGTCTCAGGGGTTTTATATTTCTCTCTTCACTCCCGTTGTATTAGTACCATGGGGCAGTTTATTCCTAAGCTTTGGCAAGCTTTCCTCTTCAGTGCAGGGAAGACCTCCCAGAAACAGGCTTTTGTTTCTATATCTAGATCTAGTCTATAAGGGTGCACCCTTTTCCCCAACTTATAAAGTATGTTTGGGCAAGAAAAGCTGTTCTTATCTTGCAGGGTAGAAGAGACAGGAGGCTCTCATTTCAAAGCAAGACATCACAGTGATGTAAGCCAGTTTCCTCCTGGAGCATTTGGGAACCCTGGTATGAAGGCATCACATTCCAGCCTGTGCTTCCCCACCCCCATAGGAACACCTTTTTCCCTGTTGTCAGGTACCTCCCTACTCAAGTCAGGTCAAGAGTAAAAGAAGTCAGTCCCCAAGAACACACCATAAAACCAGTAAAATCCCATTCTCTCTTCCTGAGGAGAGCTCCACGCGCAGCAGGAGAACATTCTTACAGGAATTATATTGTCATTTCTGCAAATAATCAGAGGATTAAAGTAGATGCCTATGTATACACTCTCCAAGCTTCCAATAGTTTGCATTTTAAGAACTTAATGTCAAAAATACCCCCCCCAATAACAAAAAATAGCAAAAACCAACCCTCAAAAAACCCCCAAGTATCAGAATTAGGTTATTCTGCTCACACGTATCTAAAGACACTGCCTACAGAGCTGAGTATGGATATCATTATGTAAATATTATATGATTCCAGGAAGTACAGTCACAATGGAAGTGATTTATAAATGTAAGTCAAACAGCATGTTCCTACTATGCAAACTTACTGAAAACACCACCTTCTACATTGTCTCTGTCATAATTTCCTGCTTTAGAGACAAACTTTACGACACTACAAGGTTTCTAGCTGTATTACATTGTACTTTCAACACAAAGCCTATCTTTCTGTAGACATTTTAGGCATTTTGGTTTAGTGCATATCGTACATTTTTACCCTGGACTCATACGTCAAATTGCAAACATATGATGCGTTTCCATGTTTCCTCTATTGTCCATGGCCATACTAATGCCTGCATGGAGTACTTTGTCTTGTTTGCTAATTGGTGATATTTCAACACAAATGATAGCTAATTCTGATTCAGTTGTTAATTTCCATTGGAAACAGTGTTTTGCTTTCCCATAATCCAGTTTTCTTTGAATGGCCTTACAAACACCTCAGGAAGACGCAGCCATTGGGGGAAGTTCTGTTAAATTCTTTATTCTTCATGCTGAAAAATCACCTGTGAGAAGTTACAAACTGCAGCATGTCAGGAAAAGGTGAATTTAACACAAAGTTACCAGGCTTATTGTATATACGCTGGAAATGGCTGAAAGTATCACAGGGGTTTTGGGCTTCCTTTTAGATTAGGGAAGACAAAGCTTCTCATCTCATTCATTCTGTACAGAGCAGTGTTAAAGCAGTCATGAAGTGCACACACACATACTGAGACTAACAAAAACCAACCTAAAAACCTGATCTGGCATACACAGCTTTCCCAGTGAGAACCAATTGCTAAAAAAACTATAGCATTAACTACACAATTAACACAGTAAAGATTTTCCTGGAAGAAAATCTTAATTACAATTGAAGTTTAATATACAGACACCCCAGAACCTTCTTTGGTTTGAGTGTGAAAAGAGAGCAATGTACGGTCACATGATTTATTTGGAGCTACTAAAATCTCAGCACTGTGGTGCAGGAGTGATGCATTGCCCATCCTCAGTAGAATCACAGAATAGTCAGGGTTGGAAAAGACCTTAAGATCCATTCAGTTCTAACCCCCCTGCCATGGGCAGGGACACCTCCCACTAAACCATATCACCCAAGGCTATGTCCAACCCGGCCTTGAACAC
>JANRGW010003757.1:0-50894 GCA_024733675.1 Psilopsiagon aymara
TCAAGGCCAGGTTGGACAGAGCCTTGGGTGGCATGGTTTAGTGTGAGGTGTCCCTGCCCATGACAGGGGGTTTGGAAGTAGATGATCTTAAGATCCTTTCCAACCCTAACTATTCTATGAATCAAAGAATTTTAGCTTCAGCAGTTCTACCAGGTTTCAGTTAGGTTTAGGATGCCTTGATAGATGAAATAGGTAGAACTGAAGTTTGACTACTATTGAATGTTCATATAATACACAATATGTTTCATGCTGGATTCTTTCTGTCTCATGCATCATCATCTCTCATGAAGGTGTTGCAGGGCAAATTAGGCTCTCAGTTAAGCTTGAAAGTTTGTAATAGCCCTACATAAGATATTTATAATCTAAAATAAATGGGCAACCTTGAGTAGCAGATGAAGCAAGAGATAGGAAAATTATTGTGATATACCTGAATAATCCCATCTTGTGTGGCATCATTAGATGGGTTTGCTCATTTGCAGTATGAGGTCAGCAAGTAAAATGCAGCCACCTTGAGGCTAAGCCCTTAAGGGAAAAGCCTTGCTTTCTTTCCTCTCTATGATTTCTTCATATCAGAGGCTTCTCTTTTGCCTGTCCTCTGAGATTCAGCCACCAGTGCCCTTGCTCTCCATCTGCATGTTCTGGGCTCTGCCTTCCCACCTAGGTTCTGTCTTTCCACTCCATCTTCTCACAAGACCTGTTCTCATATTATGTCTGGTCCTTGTCTTATCCAACAAGTTCTCATGGATGTTTCTATTCGTTTTCAATGACTTCACCTTATGTTATTTACTCACAGGTGAAATACCAGGATATTATATTGCTTTCTTCACAAAAACTCAAAGTATCCATGCTTTTGGGAGGCAAAGAAAATGGAGATGAAAAGTAGGTTTGTGACAGTATCAGTAAGTGCCAGTGGCTGCAATAGTTAGCAGTAATTCTGTCTTCCCTGGTAATTTCTTATCAGGATTTGTGAGGCTAGTAGCAGCACAGTTCCCAGTGCTTCAGGAACATAGCAAGCCAGCACTAGCTTCCGGAATAAACCAGCTTTCGAACTGGAGAAGTGAACTGCATGTTATTCAATTCCCTGTACCAGCATCTTGGTGAAATATTGATTAATATTTTGATCTGTTATCACAGCCTGTGCACAATACATACATTCTCATCACCATGTAACTATCTTTCCTTTCAAGAAATATTCCATAATGGCACGCTTTTGAGTCAGAAATTGGTTTTGTCATTAGTGACATAGGTCAGTATGTCACCTCCTTGATGAATAGTGTTTCAATTGTCATAAAGTTAATATCTACTATCACCTATAATAGCCATTTTTTTCATTAAGTAACCAAAGCTGTCTCTACGATAGTGTAAATTGCTTTCTAATTCACCAAAAGTGCTTTAAATGTTCTGTGTTCACACAAAATGCACTCTGTCTGATTTAAAAACTTAGACCAATATTTAAGTCATTCTACTTAAGAAATGCCAGGCCAACTCCTAAGAACCAAGCCTTAACACTTCAGATTGCAGATGTAGAAACCAGCAAGGTCTCAATTGCTAACCATGCTTTGCTCATGTAAAAATCATGCAGGAAAATAGCTGCTGTCATTCCGTCTTTCACAGACAGATGTTAAACTCTTTGCAAGTGACAGCCACCCCTGATCCCACAGTCCCATCCTCCCTAACCTTCTGCTGCAGGGACCAGCACAAGTACTGATTTACAGTTCTTATACATACTGTTCTCCAGATCATTCTTCCCAGTTGGTTCTGCAGATACAGGCAGCTAAGTAAAATCACAGAACTGGAAATAGCATAACTTCACATTAGTTTCAGAGTACTTTTAATGGGTCTTGTTATATTTAAATAATTGTATAACTCATACATTTTAAAAGACTATTGGTAGATTTGTCAGCAAATTATGATAGAGACAACAGAAGAAAAGAGATTATTAATATTAGCTTATTATTTCTCATCAGGACATGTTAATAAATAATAAGATATAAAATTTTATCACAGATTAGTACAGCCTGATACCAGAATCCTGTTCCACAATCTAAAGGCATGTTCATCATGTTCATAGAGGCATCAAGGTCTTAAAAAGCCTCAAAGCTGCCCCCAGAAGTATCTGAAAGCACTGCTTGCCTCGAGTAGCTATTTTTCATTTGATTTAACTACAGAAAATAGTGAGTGTGTCTGCATGCACTGGAAGGACATTTTGCTTGCTGATTCATGTTCTTGTAAGGAAGTTTCCCAATGAAATTAAATAAGCAAACTTCAGATAGAAATACATGCATATGTTGTCTTTGTCCTGTGTCCAAAAACCAGTAAGAATAACTTCTATTAATGTTGTGAAATGCTTATACAACATCAAGACAGATTTTTATCAGCCAAAATCCATTCTTGTCATTCATAGTTCATATGCAATAAATATTAGGGCCAGCAAAGCCAGGAAATTGTCTATTATTTTTCCTTTCCCCATATGTTAGAGTCATAACCATAAAAGAGGGTAGCTCACAGCAAGCTCAACTAACACAGGAGCTGTAAAACTCCAGGAAGCAGGCTTACCTGAGCACAGACGGAGGGAAGACGCAATGTATGTGAAGGATTATGAGGAAACAACTCCATGGGCTGGAGGCAGAAACAGTCACAGATGTTCAAAACAGCCTATTTCTGAGGCTTGGTTCAATGCTCAAAGAGAGTGCAAAGGCAAACACAAAATCCTCAGGGCTTTTCTATAAGAATTGTTCATTTTTCTTTCCTTCTGTAAGGACATATTTATACCTTCAGTATTTTAACAAGCCTTCTGTGTAACAGTAAGTCAGCAAAACATAACTGCATTTATTTATTTTTTGGACTTCAAGCTGGAGTTTTCAAACCAACATGGGAAGGGTTTGTAACAGAATAAGAAAATGCAGAGATGGAAGTGTTATTTGAGGGCGCCACAGCTGGATTTAAACCTTTGTGGTCTCCATCCATAAGAGCAACATTTTTTTTTCCTTCCTACATGATTTATAGTGGTCTCTTTATGGTCTTCACGGATCATTAAAAAGTGCAATAACATCTGGGGGATGTTTTGTTATAAAGATTGATATCTTAAATAGTCCAAGCATTTTTAGGATCTGTTCTTAGGATCTGAAAATAAACAGTCTTAGGCAGGTGGAAGGTATTAAAAAGGTAATTAAAAAAACTCAGTCAATTATAAGTGAGGCAGTAAGTAAAAATTTTTCATTTTCTGTACTGAAATTATATGCCTTAAGAACTAATTTTAATACAGAATAAAGAGAATCATTTATTTTCTAAATTTCTGAAATCACTAACCTTCAGGGCCCATTCTGCATTCCAAGACTTCCAGCAATTATTCCTTTCCTTAAGCCCTTAAATGCTTGGGCTTAATATTGTAGAACTTGTCTAGTTATGCACTTGCAGCCCAGAAAGCCAAGCGTACCCTGAGCTGCATCAAAAGGACCGTGACCAATCAGTCGAGGGAGGTGATCCTGCCCCTCTACTCTGTTCTTGTGAGGACTCACTTGGAGCATTGTGTGCAGTTCTGGTGTTCTCAACATAAAAAGGTCATGGAATCTTTGGAACAAGTCCAGAGGAGGGCCACGAGGACGATCATGGGACTCGAGCACCTCCCGTATGAAGATAGGATGAGAAAGTTGGGGCTATTCAGCCTGGAGAAGAGAAGGCTGCGTGGAGATCTCATGGCAGCCTTCCAGTATCTGAAGGGGGCCTATAGGGATGCTGGGGAAGGACTCTTCATTAGTGACTATAGTGATAGGACAAGGGGTAACGGGTTCAGACTTCAATAGGGGAAGTTCAGATTGGATGTAAGGAAGAAATTCTTTACTGTAAGGTTGGTGAGACACTGAAATGGGTTGCCCAGGGAAGTTGTGAATGCTCCATCCCTGCCAGTGTTCAAGGCCAGGTTGGACATAGCCTTAGCTGGCATAGTTTAGTGTGAGGCAGGGGTTTTGGAACTAGATGATCTTAAGGTCATTTCCAACCCTAACTGTTCTATGATTCTCTGATTCTATAAATAGTAATACATTAGCATTCTACCTACCCTTACTTAGTATACTAAGTGAAAGGAAAAGGCACAATCATAGTGACTACTCTTCGCAAAGACACAAAAGACTATGTACTTGCATGTCACAAGGTACAATGCCAGATTATTTTGGAATGCATATTGGAACATACCCACATATATGAGGACAGGAGTTAGAGAAATTTAATGAATGAAGGGAAGAAAACTGAGTATTATTCAGAAAAAAATACAAGCTTCTGAAAGACATGCAAATGAACAGCATCTGAGACTCATTTTATCTGTTGACCCACATCCTAATAGGCAGTCAAGGAAATTAGTGGCTATTAAACTCTAAAGATGAGAATTATTAGTGTACTTGTTGATTAATATTTAGAAGCTATATTGATGGTTGGACATACAGCATAAGTGCTAATTATTTATTATGATGTAAAAATCTTCATTTTCCTGAAAAACTGGATCAACCAATAGCAGAGGTTTTAAAAGCAGAAACATTCATGGACTAGGTATAAAAAAAAAGTGATTTGAAGAAAATGAGTTCTTTCATCAGATCTTAGCCATTTTAGTATAACAGAAGCAACTCCAGCTCTTTAAAGACAGGTCACCAACTAAGCCCAATCTTGTGCCTCAGTACTTCCTCACCTATGATTCCCTTTGGTCCTAGTGAACTAATATGAGTAAACAGGGCTCCATCATTTGACTTGGTGTAGACCTTCTTTCAGTTTTAGTGAAGTAAAGGAACACAGGGAGGTTTGTGAGGTTCTTCTATAACCTCCAAACCAATAGTCTTTGGAGAGCAAAGATCATCCCTGACCTGGCTATGGCAACAAGGCAAGTGTGACTGAACAAACTGAAATAAAGAAGATGGACCTAAGGAAAGCTGCAAAAAGGACATGGGAAAAGCAGGCTGAGGATTCCCAACAAGAATAACTGGAGTCAAACAGCTAAAAAAAAAAAGAAAAACAAACAGAGAGAAAAGCAAGGCTGTGGGCAAAGCATCGGGTTAGCAAAACAAGATTAGCTGTGGAAAGAATCTGGAGCTGCTGGCAGGAGAAAAGATGAAATCCAGGGTGTGGGAAAAACAGGATTAACTTTAAAGTTCGTAAACAGTCTTGTACTCAGGCAGCTTGGAGCATGAGAGCAATAAGACTTAGACTGGAAGAGAAAGCCTAAACACAAACAAAGCATCCATTCCTAAGCGTGGAGAGAATGCGAAATTCCTGAACTTCACTATTTCTCCGTGGATACAGTACATTTCTCAGCCTATCTAGTGTGCAGTTTTGAAGAGAATGACAACCTAGTTCTGAGGACATACGCTAGTGTGGTAGTAAGTCAGTAGTAGCTTAGTATTTAGTAGATCATACAGATACAAGATACTAAATGGACACTGACAGGAAAATTGGAGTAAAGAACCTAAATTTTCTCTTCCCTCCTGCACTCATGGGATAAGAATTATGGTACATCACTTACATGATCACATATTGCTCTACCTCATTGAATACATGAATGGAATGAGCAGCTAGTTACTACTTAGCTTCATGCCTGAGGGCTCCACATAGTTTTCCATTTAAGCCCTGCCTCTGAAATTGGAATAATCCATTTTTCTCCCTTTTTTTTTTTTTTTTTTTAATATTGCACTTGAGCTTCTCACAAATATTAACCTTCAAAATACCCATGAGGGATAACTCTGTGGATATATTGTTCTTTTAGAGACTGGAATCTGAGGCTAGGAGAGTCAAAATCAGGCACGCATTTTACACTTTTCAACTCACCTTTTGCACAGACTTACAGTTCATGTTTGTCACCCTCTTTGGAGGAAACACCACACACCATCCCGTTTTGGAATCAAGCAGACTTGAGAGAAAATTCTATACGATGCATTTTTAGCAATTGTTAGCCAGAATGGAACAAGGTTTTCAGCCTCTCTCATCCTTTACATTACATTCAAGTGATAAAGTGTGAAGATCATGTCACAGAAATAACAACAGAAGATACTGCAAAGCACAAGGTGCCACATTTGGCATGCCAAGATAGGCTTGGAAAGTAGGATTTGATTGCTTTATGGGACAGGATAAGGAACAAAAGAAAGAGGAATAGGTAGTAATTCTGTTTCAGCAGCTTTTAACCTTGTCAACAGCAAATATGTTTCAGTTGAAGATTTATGCCCAACAGAACAATAACCCATTAATTTTCTCTCTCTTTTTCTCCTTCAGTAGGATTTTGAACAGGAGTCCAACTCCACAGGTTTTAAAAAGCACACAGTTTCAAGGGAATTCAAGACATATCACAAAAAATTCCACTTCAAGTGAAAATCAAAGCAATCCTGCAGAACTTTAATTCAGGGTAAATCTAAATTGAAAAGATACATTAAAAAAGATAAAGCTGTACTTTCACTGATTTTAATAGCTTTGGGTTCATATCTTTAAAGACTAGACAATCCAAAGTGAGGAAAGTAATAAAAAATGAAGAATTAGGTTCTCAGTTTAGAAAACAAACTCATGATCATTCTAACTTGAAGCTTAGGCTGAATTATTTTCCACGATGTGAGCAATCTGATTTTATCAAAGTATCTAGTACATTTTCTCACTGTCTAGGTTTAGAGTGTAATTACCAATCACCTTCTCTGAAAAGTCAAGTTAATGAGAAATAAAATTCTCATAAACCAGACCCATCAAAACTTACCTGTTCAGCGAGACCCAACATCAAGATCGTGGTCTGCAGAAGTCAGAAACTTCCCTTGGAAGCATTGCAAAACAAATACTTGCACAGTATACAATCTGTGCTGTTTCTCAGGTAGAAGTCAATGGCCAATACTAAAAGACAAGACATCTCTTGAATTCACTAGAGCTAGGAATAAGCTCTTAAAAAGTGATGCAATGTCCTTTGAGGCAAAAGAGTTATTAACTAGAGATGACGGCTCCTCTTTTTGTAGCTAAGTTTAAAGAAGTGTTCCTCTCCCGTGCTTCAAATAAAGTGTCAAGTTATTATCTTTTTGAAAGATTTCTCTTTGGTAATCTCAGTCATAAAGCAAAATGAACCAAAAATAAACCATAACAGGAAAGTAGTTTGAACAGCAAGCAACAGGTTGTTTTCTTATAGCAAAAAGAATTGGGGTATTGTGTGCCAAGAACATACTCTTGTTTGTTTTTCTTTTTTTCCCCTGAATGCAGCTACTCGTTCAAGTGTCAGATAGATTTCAACCAAACCACCTCTATTATCACTATTACATAGGGACTATATATACATCACCCATATTATAGCTTATTAACATGATATTCCAGATCTTTGAATCAAAGTCACATTTATGCCTCATTGGTCACAGTCTCAGCTACTGCCAGATATGAAATCTATGTAACCTGTATCTGGTGCAAAATTAGAAGGATTTATTGAGAAGGTCTCACTCCAAAAAAATGCACTTTTATTTTTATGTTTTTATTTTTCATCAGGGGTTGAAAACTAGGAATTAATATCTTCCCATGTAAGTTTTATTATTAATCCAAATATACTAAACTCCTCTGTGAATTAGATTAGGTCTGTAGCAGATAGGGCTTTCAGGGAAATTCAAGTGCACTGAAAAATTGTGCTGATAAAAGGGACAATAGTCTTTTTTTCATCATAACCCAGTCTGGAAAAACAAAGCCAGAGCAAAGTAAAACAAGATATTACAAGGAAGGCAACACAGAAGACCACAGTGGCAACCACAAACCATCAGTGCTTATGAACCCTTAAAAGCATTGGTACTGCACTTTTTACAGCCATAGACTTTCTGTAAATCTGCACTCACCACATGAGCAAGTAACAAAAAGTTATGAACTGGCTTAAAAGGAAAAACACCTTCATAATTATTATTTAATTGTTTTGCAAGTGTTATAAGTAAATACTTTATAGTATGCACAGCTATATGTGCAGGCATTTATGGTGATCAAATACTTTTTAGTAATAGTAACTGTGTCTGTAAGTGATTACACTTTAGAAGATAACAGTGTACAGCAAAGACATAAAAATCTAATGAAAACTACATTTGGAAGAGTGTCTGATGTTTGATATTATCATTAACGCTTCTGTAGCTGTTTAATTGTGAGGGTTTAAAATTAAAAAGCAAAAAATAAACTTCACTATTTCTTTTCCACAGTCAAAAACCACTTCAATATTGATTTGCTTGCAACATCTGAGGTGTATCTAAATATTTCAGGGTAAATAAGAAGTGCAAATCAATATAATTTTTGTTTATATATATTTGTTTATATCTATATAATAGTTGCTTATATATTATATGTAATGTATATTATTATATAAATTATATATTGTTTAATCATGTCTAGGGAAAGAGTATGAAGAGAATGATACATCAACATCTGTCATTACTCGCAAGAAATATTGCTATTACATGGTAACTTGAACTTATATGAAGTATTATCAAAAAAAGACAGTTCTAAGAGATTGAGACTTTTAACTGCAGTACCTGTTATCCATATGTAAGTACATCTAATCAGACTTGCAATTAATAAATTGGTGAACAATTACCCACTCAGGTGGACTGAAATATCATGAATAACAGTTGTAAAGGAAGATTGAAGGAATGCAAATGTTCATCCACATTGTTTATGCACAAAGACTTTGCATTCAGATATACATCTCTAGCTTCAGATACAGAAACAACACACAAAGGGCTGCAAAGGCTATTTCCATAATAGAATTGTGAATATAGCTCTATGGAAGTCAAGAGCAAATATGAACCAAGTCAGAGGGATGTGTCCCTCTGATGAACAGCACCATACCCTGTTGTTAGCAATTCATTTCTAAGCAACTATGCACTTAAAAGCTGTAGAATAGAGCAAGAAGGGAAAAGAAAAACAAAAAAGGGAAGAAAAGAAAGGAAAAGAAAGAAAATAAGGCATGAAATCAGTACTCTGCCAGTGATATGAAAGCATAGACCAATATAGTTCTCCTAATTATTAACCTTCCCAATTTCTTGGGCTTGTGTTTCATAAAAGCAGTACATACATGCTTCAAAAGCATCATCAAATTCTGAAAGCATATATTGGCTATGCTTATATACTATTCATGAACATCTGCTATGTGTGTGTAGAGGGTCACACACACACTAATCAAGCTGTTTTCCGTAGCACTACATATTTGGGAGTTTTCCATTTCTGTGCTACCAATCAATTGCCCACAGCAACACAATGAAAGCTTTCCTATTTAAATGCAAGCAGCAGACTGAGTTTCTTCCCATATTACAAATAAATTGATCCATTAAAAACTTCACAAAGCCTTCCCTGGATTTAAGGGAAAGCTTAAATACTAAGGCCATCAAAAAGTAAGTGCAATCAAAGCCTCTAAGGAAGTGTTTGTTCCTTCTCTTCACACATATACTTCTGATTGTGAAAACTGTCTTTTTATATGAGCTTTTGCTTCTGAGTCGCTGCACTGTCATCGATGTTATTTTGTTTGACTGCTAAGGAGATGGCCTATGCTAAAGTTCAGCCATCTTTAACTCCAGAAACCTCCCTTGGGATTGCCACTGAACAAACCTCTACACTCAAGTGTAATTCCCTAGAACTGATAGGCATTGCTTAAGGAAACAGTTGAGTATCCTGCCTGGCAGCTGCTTGTTTTCATAATGCCAGAACTAATATCCAGTTTACCAATGAATCTAAAATAAAGAAAATTTGTTGCTCTTGAGCTTAAATGGTTGAAGAAAAAGAAAAAAAGAAAAGGGGGAAAGGAGAGGAAAAAAAATAAAGTTAAAATCTCTAGGCAACGTTACCTTTTCTGCAGAGCCTTGCATACTTATAGCAGGGCTAATGAAGGCTCATTTCTGAACACTCTATCCAGACTGCCCCCAGCAGGGAGAGGACTCAGAATGGCAGGTCAAGTGGGTAGATAAAGAAATACCCAGAGAATCTTTCTGGCTGTTGTAAAAGTTAAAGTACATGCATACATGTATTTACAGAATAATGGTAAACATAAGTGTAAACTCCAGTTCCTAAAAGGGTATTCAGAAACTGGAAAAGAAAATAATAGAAAACATAGGTGAAACTAGAGTCTATTAAAATGACTATTAAATTCTTGTAATGCTTCAGTAATAACTTCAATATATGTCTTCTCAAGACTCCATTAAATGCACAGTGAGAAAATTCTGAAATTTAATCTTAACACTGGTTAAATATTCTTCATCTCCATTAAAAGTAACCAGAGAAGTACAAAATGAAAAGTGGATTAAATTGCTCAAAGGCACTTAGGTCCAGACTTCTGAACATTTGGGAATGCTAACAGCCCAGAAAAATGACAAGTATTGCTGAAATCAGTAGGAGAATATTCTACTGCCTGTATTTCAGTTTGGAATAACAAGGATTTGTCAAATGGAATGGAAGATCTCAATTTTATACATCTCATCTGAGCTACACAAAGTGCCCATATCAGAGCATTGCCTCTGCACACAATTATTTATTAAGCCCTGACACGCATTAACTAGATTCCAGCACCACCTTAGCACATGGGGACACAGATTCAGTATTGACTCAGATGGACACATTTCCATAATCTGAAATATTAAAGATCCATTTCTTGGACAAGACTAATGACTGATGGTGAAAACTGCTACTAATAAGAGAAAATATCAGCAGTTAATGCAGTCAGTCATTCATTGCTCTGGAAATGCTGTAAGAAAAATAAAATGAATATAAGAAAAAATAAAATAAATGTGACTAAAATTATAATTTTTTTTTTACTGAAATTAGAAAATAATGTGATTTTTAACTTCCATGAAAAAAAAAAAAAATCACAGAATCACTAGACCAAGTTGTATCTTGCTATTGGATACTACTCCATCCATTTCATATAAAAAAATCAAGGTCACATAGCTTGTAATGTAGCCGAGATTTAGCTTGTAATTCTTGAAGCATCACTGTGTAGTCATAATAGTTTCAAAGGTTTTTTTAAATCATACTTGTGTTCAAGTAATTCTGTCGTTGCATTTTTTCTAATGGCATTGCTTTTTTCTGTGGCCATGATTTCTTACTTGAAGACATGTGTCACAAGTCCTCCAGCTAAAGGAGTTATTAATGCTCTTTCTCTTAACAGCTTTTAGAGTTCTCAATAGGACTGTTTTCTTCAGATGTAGCTTCCTGTGTCTGTTTTGAAAAGAAAAGATATCCAACAATCTGAAAGAAATTAATAGTCTGGCTTTTTTCTTCTGCAGGGTCTTGGCCATCACTTTTTCCTCACCTTTGCTTTCTTCCATCACCTTTAATGAATTCTCCTGTACCAAATGAGCTCAGTTGCTCTGTTAGGTACTCCTAGATTTCCAATAAATTCATGACTGTTCACCTCTGCAGTGAACTCCATGCGCTATGATTGCCTCTTATCTGCTGCCAGACCCTCTTCCTTCACATTGCCTTCCTGCCCTGGCCACAACTTCTGGTGTGCTCAGACTCCTCCTGCCTCTTTTCTGATTTCCTTGTTAAAAAATATCACTCAAACAATGGCAGAAGTCGTGCTGAAAACAGAAGATGAGAAAGCATCTGATAGCTGGAAGCAAGGTCTGCAAGAATTGCTTTTCTAGTGTTTTAGTTAGGTCTTCCCTTAGCAGACAGATATCCTCAGTCTTTATCAACCTAACAAACAACAGAACTTCATGATAAAGTTTCCTTGTATTTATCTAGGAAAAAATTTATTTCTGTGAATTACAGTTCTAGCTACTCAGCTGACAGTAACTCTTGCAGTAAAACACAGTACACTGAAAACAGTAGCACCAGTTACCTTCAAGCCCATTTTTGGATGAAGACTTTTTTCCCCACTGTTCCTTAGTTATAATTTTTTCCTATGTACTGCTTTTTAAAAGCTATTCTAAGACATGTCACACAAGTGCAAGCACTTGAGTAAGAGGTAAACAAGTACATTATAATCTCTTGTAAAGGTAAAATCTGATCTAATACAGGTACTCTGCACCCTGCAAAGCTTCAGTGTGAGGTATGAATATCACACTCTGTTTACAACTTCCATGCACATTTCATGTCACTTATTTTAAGCACATTATACAACTATTTTTTCTTCCATAAACACATAATAAACTATATGTTAGGTTGGTTTGACTATAAAAATTAACTTTGCCATTTAAATGAACATATTTTTCCAAAAAAAATATTCTGGTTGGGAATTATCCCATGCATCTCTCACATAAAGGGAATATCTATTTTTTATTATTTTATACTCTGAACAATGGAGAATCCACTATCATTTGGTTTGCAACGTGTTTTCTGTAGTCTGCTATATTAAGGCACTACCATATGATGTATAACCAAAAATAAATGCAGTTAAGGTAACATGAAAATAAAATAAAAGCCCAAAAGGTAGATATTCTTTTGCACCCACAATATAGAAGTCATACAAACTACACAAGCACACAGCAGCCAAATAGCTATGAAAGAGAAGCTACTAAAGAATTCACTTCAGCCTTTGGCCCATTTGTTGTCTCAGCCACATATATTCCAGTTTTCCACATCAGATGGAGGCACTAATTAAATAATTGTCTGGTGCAGCACTACTAGATTGCTATTATCTGTAGTTCTTTGAGGATAACTTGAAGGTGTAGATGGGGTCAGTCGCTGTTTTGCCTTAAACTACTTCTCAGCAGACAGGTTGAACAGAAGACTTTGATTTTGTTTATCTTTTGTAGTTTTGAAAACTAATGCTGCCTGAGGAAAAACAAAAAACAAGAAACAAAAAAGAAATTATGGCCCTGAGTGCTGCTTTTGCTATTTTTAGAGAACTACCAGCTTGATAGAGCCACTCATTCTTAATGCTTTGTTGTTGCTTTTCTTGCATTTTGCTCCATCCAAATTGCTGCAAGTTTGGTCTTAATACACTTTTTAAGCTCAGAACTTAGCTGAATATTAATTTTTATATCACATCACTGAAGCTTTGCATCACTTTTTTTGTCTATTTGGGAGGTTCTGAAATCTTCGTTGGCACTAATGGGTAACTCTCACAAGAGCCTTGCAGATACCAAGAACAGATTTTCTCAACAGCTCCTAACACTATTTTAATTTCAGCTGAGATGAAATACTACAAATGGTGACATTTTGCTCTTGAATGAGCCTGCGAATGCTCCCCAAATTGAAAATTCCAGAGCATAGATCAGACCTAAAGGGGATACTAAAGGGCGGTACCAGCTCCTTTTGCTATTTTTTCAGAATGTGTGTTCAGGATCACATGGTTTTTTTCTCATTCTTTCTGGTCCTTTCAGCTTCAAGTGCAGGCACTGCAACTGTGTGGAGAAACTGACTATAGCCATTACAAAGAGGTATTACTATTACTTCGTTGTTTGTCTGACAGTGTTATAGCAACCAATATGGTCACCATGAATTTGTTCTGACCACATGTTCTGCCACCGTAAATACTGCTTCATTTCCTTTCAACTCAGGAATAGCTATATTGTATTTCTATTCTACTTCCTTTCCCTCTCCTTTTTTTTGTTATATTTTTTTAATAGAAATAGGGTAGTGGCTTTGCATTACTTCGTATTTGAGGAATACAAAAGACTATCTCCCCAAAACACAGCACTTCTCTCCCAAAGATGTAATCATCATCTCCACCACTGGTGTTCTCTTTCTTTTTCTGCTCTCTCCTTATAAAATCAACTTTTCTTCCCACAGATTTATTTAACTCTCAAATATCTCACCCCCAAAATAACCCCAAAAAAACAAAACAACGCCACAGTCTGCACTGCAAAGGTTTCCTAGTTCCCATAGCACAATATCAGAAGAATGGAGCATGAAGCAGTGAATGATCTTTTGCTGTTTGGAACAAAAACCAAAACCTTCCAGTTATCAAGAAGTAGTGATTTTGCTCTAGTTCTTTTCCATGGTTTCAGATTTTTAGAAGGTGAAAATCTTTCGTCAAGGCCAAATTTTGGTATCCCTCTTAAGACTTACCACCATCACACTGACTGTAAGTGGCCTTTTCAGAAATTATTCTATTTTTCACACTGGCTCAGGAAAATATCTGTATATGAATGTTGCTTTGTGCGCGGAATATTTTGAACAGCTCAAGTGATGGGACCAGATTCAGCTAAAATTGAAAGCTGCCACTGAAATCTTCACTATGTTGACTCTCTCAAAAAGTGAAAGATTCTGAAAGGAGGCTATTGATTCAGTCTTTAAACTGTTTGGCTTTTCTGTGCAAGAGCTATGCTTTTCGTGCAACAGCTAATTATGCACAGAAGAGAACAAGAACTATAGGCCCTGCACAGATCAGCAGAGGTCAGTCTTCTTGCACACACTGAACTGTTAAACTCAAAGCATCAGTGATCTGATCACTAAACAGATTTCAGAAACAAAACCACAGACTTCAGCGTTTCTTAAGGAGAAAAATAACTTAAAAGTGCTTTGGGAGAAATGCAGCCTTCAGAAGATAGAGCAAGGATACCCCCTAATGGAGAAAATGTAGACTTTTCACAAACTTCCGCGGAGCCTTGGCTCTAAATGCAAGTCAGCATGATGACAGAAAATGTTAGTGACATTTTTAATGCATGACAAGTAGTCGTGGCCTTACTAGTATCGTTAAGGGCTGCCGGAAATAGAAATTACTAAAACCTTGTGAAAGTGACTACAGAAAAAACACAGAGCAGAAATAAATAGAATGTTTTAGTTGCTCAAAGAGAGAAAAATTAAAAGACATAGCGTTAAATTAAGAATTGATCATGGCAAAGCATTAGACCTGTTCTCTTGGCCTCATATTACTTATTAAAGCAGTCGGGGGAGAATTTGGTAAAGACCCACTGGAGACGATTTTGGATTTCATAACCCTGCAGTGAGCTAGGGGAGAACTATCTCATACCTGCAGCACATTATGCCAAGCAGGATGGTCAGTTGCTACCCTCATTCTATTCTATTATCCCATGACAGTTCTAACTAGCAAACTAGAATCCAGAGAAGACCTCCATAATTTAAATTGTATACTTGCCAAATGTGAAAACTCCTAATTTCTGTGCTTTAGTTTCATTTCCTGCTGACACGTGGTTGCTTTTTTTTTCAACTCTCTTCTTCATAACTTTATAAAAATTGATAGCCAAACCACCGATTGTTTTTGAAAGAACATTTTACACTTGATATTGACAAGCCATTTGCTAAGGCACTTATATAAAATATCTTGTAGATCTTGTATAAAAGTTTTTAACTGCATAGACTTTCTTGGAAACAGTTATACCTACAAAACAATTCCTATTAGTGGTATCAGGTTGTCCCATGCCACTGTGTAAGGTCAAGTCAGATGAAAATGCTAGAACTGCATCTGTCAGGGGTTTAAAAGTATGACCAGAATAAATGCTTTTTTCAGACTCACTGACTTTCAGACTAACTAAAACAGAAATTTTTAGGCCTTATTCATCTTGGTTTTCACCTGAAGCAGTTACGGTCCTCTAAGATAGCACAAACATTTTTATGAAGAAAAATATAGTCCCACAGACAAAAAACTCATCACTTTGGTCAGTAAGGCATTCTTTAGTTTTTGTGGAAATGGCATTTACTAGTCATAGCTACATTTGCCTCTACCATTTGTGTCTGTACAGGGTAAAAAAAGGGTGTTTTAATTAAAAACAGCTAGTTGAAGGGTTTTTTTTTTCTTCTCGTGAATGAGAAACTTGATTCTACTGAGTGAAAGAGTACAGGCAATGGGAAGCCAGATGATATAACGGTCACATGAGACCCTGTTGGGTTCACACTGCTCAAAAGTACTGAAAAGCAATAAAACAAAACAAAACAAAACAAAACAAAACAAAACAAAACAAAAAAAAACACAAAAACAAAAACAAACCCCTAAGGTTTACTGACCTAAACCTAAAACCTACAGCATTACTATCCAGTTACACTGCAAATAACAAGCTTACTCCTTAAAATCTGAAGACTGAACTTACAAATGTGTCATTTTCTCCCTAGCTGTTCTTTTTATTGTAAAATATAAAATAAATGTAAGCAAAATTTACCAAGGTTCTCATACCTTGCAGGAACATTCTACTCAAGATGTGTCTTTTTGCAGAATGTTAAAGACATTTCAAAGGAATAGATATAAACCTGAGAAACTCAGTCTGCGCAGCTACAGAAGGACCTGTTTAGTCAGAGCTGCTAAGAGTCTTAGAAGACACAAATTTGTTTGCCTTACTCCCCAAGCACTTGTCCTTAATGCCAAGCCTGGCAGGCAACAGTAACCACTGAATCCCCCCTAACAGTTCCTTATTAACTGCTTCTGAATAAAATCATACTTTGACTGCTTCTTCCCAGATCAGTCACAGGGATTGATGTAAACTGCAAAACCAAATGCATGCAGTTGCAGTAAGGGCCACTCAGACAAAGCACAGCTAAAAGGGGAGAGTCTGACTACTCACATTTCACGTGCAAAACTGAAACATTGCCTGCAGGCAGGTACGTGGAAGTGTACAAATACAGCTCCAAGGAAAGGATAATTTAGTATAACATAGACTGATTTTAAAATCTTTAACTCAAGCACACCTGTAATCTGCAGCATTTCTATTTGGATTCCAATTCATGGCATAGGCCTAGATATAATACTATTTTCTTCACAAATTTCTATGGAAGGAGCTTTATCCTCTGCTGTTTCCTCTCACTGCAGAAAGTAAGAGTTTGAGAAACTGTGTGTTAAGTGGAGAATCTATAAAATCATCAGAAACAAATTTCTGTGGTCTACGAAATTTGTCAACAGCAGATAGGTGGAGGAAGCTTATGATTCTTGCATTGGTTCATGGTCATAAGTATTTTTCTGAAAGAATATTAAGTTACCAAAAACATAAAGAAGAAAACATACTAAATATATGTGGAAAGACAAAACAGTGTGAAAGACATATTAAAAAACATGCAGTAAAAATTAGAGCAATTATTATGCTATGGCTTTTTTGCTATGACATCAAAAAAATGCTTAATAAATATAATGCAGTAAATCATAATATTCACATTTATATTCTCATTTAGCCATGTCATTTTGCAAACATAAAAGGTAGAAAGATAAGAATATTGGAAAGTCAGCTTTCTATGTGAACATGAATTCATCATCCAGTATTATGCTGAAGGATTATTATTTAATTGCATGATTTAAGGCTAAAGTTGATATCAGTTCTCATTATTACATCCTATCTAACTTCGTCTTGGAAGACTATTTTACCTGAAATTGACTCATTTAATTTGAGGCAAAACAAAAGAGATGAGACCCCTTTGTTAGCCTTTGGAGTCCATACTCACAGCAAGAGACTGCAGAAACATCCCACCGGATGTGGCAAGGTGGCCAATGTTGGTTCTGTAAATAGTATTATTTTATAATACTTCCAGAATCACACCAGAACCTTAGCTTTCCAGTAAATCTGTATTTCTTTCACTTGCAGGAAAACAGAACACAAACATGAAAATTGTGCAAGTTCAAAATATTCAAAATATATTTGCTTCCTATTATTAATGGGCACTTTCAGAAGATATTTCAATACATCAGATAGTACTATGAGCTACCAGATCTGATGAGAGATACTTTTATATAAATCCAAATGCATAAAACATAACATAGAGTCATAGAATAGTTAGGGTTGGAAAGGAGCTTAAGATCATACAGTTCCAACCCCCCTGCCATGGGCAGGGACCCCTCACACCAAGCCATATCACCAAAGGCTATGTCCAACCTGGCCTTGAACACCGCCAGGGATGGAGCACTCACAACTTCCCCAGGCAACCCATTCCAGTGCTTCACAAACCTTACAGTAAAGAATTTCTTCCTTGTATCCAATCTAAACTTCCCCTGTTTAAGTTTAAACCCATTACTCCTTGTCCTATCACTACAGTCCCTAAATATGATGGTGTTTGATTAGTAGTACATGAAACCTTAGTCCTTGCTGGCAATTCTGACCAAGGAGTATATCAGGCATATCTGGCAGTGTTAAGACAGCAGGAGGCTGCAGAGTGCCCTGTGTGGGAGGAGGCCATGACCTGTCAGTGCTGCTCTCATCTCCTCCAGACAGCTCTGGAACAGATGGAAACAACCCATTATGCACCAAAACCTCCCCAGTTGGGGAGCACACGGTGCCTCTGATCAAAAGTATTTAAGAAAGTGGCGGCCAGAAGGGGCAAGAGACATGTGAGAGGAGAGCATGAGGACACATTTAAGAAGATATACGAAGCAATGTGTTTATGGAATTATGGGGGAAAAACAGAGGAGGAACAAAGGAGACACATGGAAGGAGACGTTGTAGGGGACACACCTGGAGATATGCTGTCAGAAGGAGCTGCTCTGTGCCAGAGGGAGGATGTCTCTGAGGAACAGTGGCCCACAGGCAACATATACCGTGGCAGAGACATCACCCCAGGACTGCTGCCTCCCGGGGAACCCATGCCAAAGCAGATGAAAACCCTTAAGAAGTGAGAAGCAGTGGAGGAAAACGAGCGGCAAGGAGAAGCAGAAAGAAATCTCTGTACACTGACCTCAGCCTCTTGCACAGCCCGTCGCCTTAAACAGATTGGGACAGATTGTTATATACATTGTGTTGAAAAAACAAGGAATGCTGGAAAAATATGAAGGTGATGGAGATGTGTCTGATTGAAGCTGAGTCTGGGAAAAGAGCAGGAAAGTCAATTCCATAACTGTCCATTCAATTATTTTCATCTACTTTTTTTCTTCAGTAAACTCAGTAGCTAAAAACCGACTTTAGCTCTAATGACCTTCTTTAGTAACACTCACTAACTAAAAGTTTACATTATCAATAACAAAATCAAATTTCCCAAGTCATGACTGATTTTCCCTCAACAAGGAGTCATGGATTTTTCCTGGGAAACACTTGATCTGCTGAGGAGAAGCACAGTGTCAGAAATACGGAGAAATTCTGATCACTTAGCTAGCTCCCCCTTCCTGAAGTTCACCTTCCTGCCAGAATAGCTGCATCAGCTGATTTTCTTGAATGAGTCCATCTGTGGGTTTCCATCTGTACAAGCTGCTGTATGTTTCTCCTCCTGCTTATGTTCCACTGTGGAACTCATGTTCCACTTTTGTCCTCATGTTCCACTGTGGCACTTGAACCTAATGAGCAGCTTCAGTGTTTAATTGCCAGTATTATCCGTTGCTTAAGGTTCCACCATTGTCTTTACTTATGCTATGGAATGCACTATTAGTTCGTGAACATCAGCAACCAGCCCATTAGGTGTTACTTAGCCAAATGAACAACTGTTGATTATTTGTCTTCTTTTAGCTATTCCCTACATCTTTATTAAAATTTCCTAAAATTTTTCATGCATTCAAGAACTGGCTTTTTGTGGCTTCAAGAAGGAAGGTACTGAAGCAACAAAAACAATATTAGAGGCAACTATACATTTTAATGTTCATCTTGGTATAAAGGCAGAACTGATTTGCCACGTGTGTTATTCCACAAGCAAGCTCACAAATTGCAAAAATGATATATCCATCATCTCCCTCTACCAACTCACAGTTCTGAGAGTATATGTCATACCTTCTGAAGCAGCAAAAATACCTGAGGCATGGGAATGACAGAATTTAAATGTAAAGCCAGTGAAGGAGGTTTGGATGTCTCGCTCCACAGCTAGATTTAAAGTTCCTTTCTGGAACTCTAAGCTTTTCACACCTTGTAGCAACCTATATTCTGGTTGTACTTTCTAAGCCATTGCACTCCATTTATTCCCCAATTAAATCACTTGTAATGCTTCTTTGTCTTCCTAGTAAAATGTTCTTTCCACTGTGAAACTGAAGTCTGTTCTTTGCTGCATATCAACTGCACTGGAGCTAAAGACCAGTCAGTCTAGCATTCACGAATACTAAAACAAGTAAGCTTACTGGCAGTCTTATTTCTAAGTATTTGATAAAGCATATCATAACTTCATTTGTCTAAGACCTTTTCCTTCACCCTCTGCATTCCTCAAATTTTAAATACATTAATAAAAAAACAAACTAACTAAAAATAACCCAAAAAAAACCCAGACTTTAAAGACGATAAAAATCTGATCAGACTGACACAGCGATTTATCTGTCTTGCGTTCTGTGCCCCCTTTGGAAACATTCCATTTTATCTGGCAACCTGTGTTCCGGTCAGTAGAGGGAGTCTTGTATTCAGCGGAGCCACATTCAGTTCCATTCATTCACTCTCAAGTCTGGTGTTTGGGGGATAATTGATTTAAAGGTGAAGGCCAGAAAACCAGAAAAAGAGTATCAAGCAGAATGATTTCTCTTCCATTTTTCTCAGGGGGTATGTGGAACTAAGATCTTTTACCATCTAATTGCCACTAATGTTTTCTTCCAAAAAGAAGAAAAATGTTAATCCACTCTTATCTTTCCTCATCTCAGCATTGGTTTGCAGCAAGAGGTAGTAAAGATTTGGCTGCAGAAGACAGGATTTTATTTTTTTTTTCAGGACATGAAACAGCAAGTCTTGCAGATAATGGCTATTTCCCCCAACTCTTTGCACTGTTGCTTCTATCTATGTACTGTTGCCATTAGTATTGAGAGAGCCATTGTTCATTGTAAGAAAATATAAAAGAACATCATTATAAGTTCAGATTTCTACAGTGGCTTTCTGGAGGGGTTTTGATCAATGCAGAAGGGCTGCCTGAAAAGGGAAACATTTTCCAAGAGAATGTATTACACAGAAAGAGAATGCCATGACACTGAAAGAAACTAGAAAAAAAACGTACCTACCAGTAGGCTAGACAAAGGGCACAGGTCAAGGCCTTTTCTTTGAAAGCACTGATTAATGTGAGGTCCTGTTACCTGCTATAATCATTGTTTTGTTCTGAGTGAAAGGTTTCCTACATTCTTAATTTGTCTTAGGGATGGTAAAAGACTAAAAACTGTCTACCTCGGTCCAAGGGTGAGAGAGTTTCATTTTGCATTCAGTTCAAAGTGATGGATACAAGAGATGCAGGTTGTCGTACAAATGTTGACTGAGTGATTCCCTGGACTAGCAGCCCCCGCAGCTACATCACTCAACTATTTATCTTGGTGAGAAGGGGCACTTAGACTCTTTCTTAAATAAAATGTTACTGTCACAAAGTTAGCCAGAACTGTTAAATTCTAATAGAGAAAGATCTTTTATTTGCATGTGTGTACTCTCGTGTTGAGGAATGACTAGATATTTGCACACAAATTAAGTCTCTGTAGTTGATCTTTCACCGTGAAATGCAAAACATTCTGTCCATTCCTGCTTTCTTAAAACTAGTAATCTGGGTATATAGGGGTCTTGGTGCTGCTTTCACTGAAGCCCAGGAGAGATATCTGTTTGATTAAAATAGGACTTACAAAGACATTTGGGCCCAGAGGGTAGCTCAGCACCTTTCTCTAATAATGGAATAGCAAAAGGGACAGCAGGACAGGCAGATTTCTAGGACTCCGTTAATTGCCTAAACTGAGTTGAATAAATAAAAGGTTAAGAGTCACAGGATAGAGAAAGAAAAATACAGCAACACTGCTTCATGAATCTCAGCTGTAGACGGAGTAAAATCAATACTCAGATTTTGCCCATTCCAATAGCGAAAAGGAACAGTTTAACTATTTCTAATACAATGAATCACTGACACCAGGGATGTGTCCTGGCTAGGGTGAGAAACTTTGGAACTAACATCATCAACAACGTAATGACTTTCCCCACAATCAGCACACATTTTGCTCCAAACTTTAATTTGGTTCAATAAAGGTGTGACGTCCTATGCCATACAGCCTCCTATTTTCTGAGGACTCCACCCAAAAATGTCCTTGCTTTTTCTATTCCCTCAGAATATTCTGTCGACCAACTAAATGCTGGAATTCAGAGATAGTGCAGAGTATTTGACTTCTGTGCTGCAATGAAGCATGGAAATAATATTACTCACAAAGCATGTATACCATCTGCCACCTCATATAAGCATACAACAAAACCATTAATGTTCTAAAAAGTATTTTATTTTAACACTACAGGAAGTCAAGAAGGAATAGTGTGTTGGATATAGATCACAGATTGCAAGACCATTTACCCCTGAAACTGGTGTTGCCAGGGCTGAAGGAAAAAATGTGAAAGTCCCTACACAAGTCCATGGCAAATGGCAGTGAGAGAGAGAAAGAAACTTCCAACTCCATCCTTACTTCTCCTAGCAAAAGCAATGAACATCATTATTAACTGGAAAGGTATGTAACATTTTGACTGTGAACTAGCAGCCCAGGCAGAATTCAAGAGATTTAGGAAGCATGAAACAAATAAATATAGAGTCTAGTATGTTTCATCTCTTGATGTCAACTCCACCTTCCCTCCTTGAGCAAGTTTTCCAGCCATTCTGCTCTTGAGACAGTGAGCAGTATTGATCAAACAAAAAATGAGTGCTGTAATTTACAGTAATAGTAAATACTAAAACTGCCAGAGCTTAAACTCTCAACAAGCAACCCCAGTACCAAGCAGCATGTAAATTTTATGCTAATGACAGTCCCTGTTCCTCACCTCACATCTCAAGTTACTGGTTAAGGTAAGGTTACTAACCATTTATTGATCTGATAAATTGGGTGAAGTATTGCTGATGTAATACTTCATCTTTTCTCTATTGTCCTTTCAAACTAAGTTATAAAGTGTGTGCAGTATTGAGTATGAACTTAGCTTCCAAGCTAAAATAGGAATTCAAAATATTAGGCGTTGCCTAAATGCTTCTTCACCATTTGGTGGTTTGGACATTCCCTAAATAATTTATGACAAGCAGTGACAGATAGTAAAGATTAAGTAACATTTGCCATTTTAAGACCCTTAAAACATTTGAGCAAATGCCACCTGCACCTGCCTCAGGAAGGACACTTAAGTAAAATTTCAGTTGCATCAGTTAAAGCTGTCCAACCATGACAATATATTAATGATTTCCTTCTCTCTTCACATGCACACGTATATATGAACACATTTACCTGTCTTCCCCCATGCTTAAATATATGTGTTTCTCACCAATATGACATTTTGTTCAGATATTCTATCAACTCTGGACTTTGTCACAAACACTATAAACTTGTGCTGAACATCCCCTTATATCACTCAAATTTCTCTAGTCATCTCAGTGAAAATTCACCCACATTTTGTCAACTTACAAGACCAGATAAATCATTTTGGTCATCTTCAGCACTCTTTGTTAGCATTCAACCGCTACAGCCAGTACCAGAAAGCTACATAAAACAGCTAAATAGGCCAGGTTGTGTGCAACAAGGTAGCACTGAATCAGCCAAGTATTCCATTCTTGCTGCCTGTGAAATGGAGACAAATGAAAAATGAAACTGAAGTGAAACAAAGATGTCTAAATGTACCGCACAAGGTAGAAGACCCCATAAGAGTTACCCCATGCTGGCAGTGGGAGATGTAGGTTTTGGGTAGTCTTTTTCTGCTTGTCACATTTGTGATCTCAGGTCAGAGCACTGCGACTCAATCACTCTTCTTAAAATTAACGACAGGTTTCGAACATGGCTGTGGCATGTTAGAAAAAGATTGCCTCTTAAACTGGTATTACTGACGCACACAGGAAACACGAAACTTCATTTGATACATCCTGCAAATCGTATGTCTTTTTCTTGAATATATTTTCTTTCATTGATTGTAAGTGGTTGAACGAGCTTTTTAGTTGATCAAATAAATAACCTTTTGAGAAGAGCAGATGCTACTTTTAGGTAAACCAATTAAATTTATTGATTTATATTAATTTGCTGCATAGTATATTATAGGAAAAGAGATATAAATCCCAAGACTTACTAGGTCTGTTGTATCCTTGACTAGCCCTGATGCAAGACATTTCCTCAGGATGTGTAGACAGCTCCTGACTTTTAAGGGGAAGACACCCTTCAACAAGGCAAGATCGAGTCACAAGAATGTGACTACAGCTATCTGCAAACCTAAATGCCATTTTCTATCCTTTCATTTTCACTGAAGCTTTGAAGTAAATACGAAAGGAGCCAGAACTGAGCAAATTACCTGAGGACTGAAACATTTTTGACATAAGTCTCAAATGCAGTTCAAGTCTTTTATACTACTACTTCGTTGTTCTAGTTTTGTTTCATCTCAGCATGAGTGATGGTAGTGATGACAGAAAGATTAGACAGCTGGCCTCAATTCCTCATGTTGGATACAGATAGAAACACTGTGAGATGCCCTCTTTCAGGAGCCTCAGAGCCTGTGCAGCAGAAACATTTAACTATTTCTTGCTGAAGGAGCTGTGCAACAGGAAGGATCCATTTCACATCCACAACTTCTGCAGGTCCTGTATGCTAAAAGATTTCCTCTGTGAGTGGAAAGGCTGTAATTTCAAACCCATTTATAACTAATGTGCTGAATTTACTGTGCCAGCATGAAAAACTCTCAGATTTCCTTACTGCTATAACAACCAGTAAGAAGTTGCTGAGCAATTCCTATTTTGATCCATTCACTAAACATGGGAATAAAGCTTATGAGTTTTTAAATATAACCAAGTCTAAGACAATGAAAACAGCATGAAATCTGACTTGGAAGTCAAAGCAATTACTTATTCCAACTGTCATCCTCTAGAAGACAGCTTATAACTAATTCTGTCCCCTCTATCCAAATGATAGTTGCCCCTATTAATCTACTTTAACAGTCTGTTTTGCTTCAGCTACCATCCATCACATGTCCCAAGGGGTAAGAATAAGGTCTCCATCACAATGTGACCCCATAAGAAATCAAGGCAGTCCCAGGACCTGAACAAGATAAGAATGGTAATGGTCAAAGACAGGCAAAGGTGACAAGTCAGGTCTGGGGTCAGCCCAGAAAATCCAGCCAGGACCAGCAGAGACAGGTCAAGACACAAGCCTTCTCACAACTCTGTTCAGGCAAGCATTGAGGCCCAAGCTCACCTGGATCCCCAGGCCCATGGGTTCTGGGTTGGTGCTGGGCACTGCAGTTACGTTTGTCCCACAAAACATCAATGATGCCAACTAGAGCACTCTCTGCAGTAATACTTAATGCTTCATGGAAGGCAAAAGAAATTTCACAGGTGGAAATCAAGCACTAATAAGTGGCAGACATGGTAAGTTTACTTTAAAAGAAAGCAGCAAAACTTGAGAATATCAAAGGAAAAAAAAATTACTGCAGGACTGTGTCTCCTGACACAGGAGAGGTCCTGCACACTGTCCAGTGAAGTCTTCTTTTCTCATTCAAATAATACTGGCTAATAAGAACTTCCAAAAAGATACATCAACTATGATTGATTATGATCCAGATAGAAATGTTAGTAAGTTGTTGTGGCATCTTTTTCATCTGCCTCCCTTTTTAATATGGCTTCTGAAGCCGAAGGGCAGGCGCATTGTATTCAGCCTTACAGTGTGTTAGCAAACAAGATCCAGAGCAAGTGAACAGATACTGTAAGCCAGCACTGACAGACAGAAACTTAAAAGGAAACAGGATAAAAATCATTACTACTCACAGAGGCCTTTTGCACAGTCGGCATCTAAGAGCCAGACTCATACACTTTGATAGAGTGAAGAATGCAACCTGAATTCTTTCATTTCTCATTTCTCTGTGATGCCAACACCTGACATGGCAAGCTTTCTGAGACTGTGATCAGATCCTTTCTCCTAGCAGAGTATTAACCTTACCTCAAAAAGTATTGTTTCTTTTCTTGGGAATATATTTATGGACAATTGAATACTTATACTCTATAGACAAAATAACTAATGTGGGAAGGACATATGTGCCATGTGTTCTTACTTATTTTCCCATCATGTCTGTGAGTTCCTTAAAACTTTTATACTAGCAAAAACACAAAACTTGAAGAATTACAAAAAAAAAAAAAAAAAAAAGCAAGAAAGAAAGAAAAGAAGAAAGGAGAGAGGTAAACCCTGCTCCAAGAAATACACCTGCCTCTGTGGCAGAGTAAGGAAAATGGCTCACAGCAGACGGGTAAGGTGCTCTCTTAGAGAACTTCGTTGCCACAGGAAGAGAGAGATCTTTATCACTTGAAGAAGCAGATTAGGGGAGATATCAAAGCTGAAAAGGTTATGTATAGCCCACACAAGACATCCTGTCACATCTGACTTGTATTATGGGATCTCACTTGAATTTTATTTTATGAGTGTAAAACATAACTATAGTTACATGATAATCTTTTCTTTGTCATTTCAAACTAGGGTTTCCATTGTGATATATCTAAGGCTGGTCTGGTATTAACTTTTGTAACATTGCATTTTTAGCTACATAAAGTGTCAGGGAATTTCACTGAATTAAGCCTATCTTGCCCACAATATCTGAATCATACAGATTGAATCATAGAATAGTCTGGGTTGGAAGAGATCTTTAAAGGTCACCCAGTTCAACCCCCATTCCATTAAGCAGGGACACCTTCAACTAGACCAGGTTGCTCAGAGCCCCATCCAGCCTGACCTTGAATGTATCCAGGAATGGGGCATCTACCACCTCTCTGGGCAACATGTTCCAGTGTTTCACCCTCATTGCAAAAAATATCTTCTTTAGATCTATTCTGAATCTACCATCTTTGAGTTTAAAACCATTACCCCTACAACAACAGGCTCTACTAAAAATTTGTCACCATCTTTCTTATAAGACCCGTTTAAGTGCTCGAAGGCTGCTCTAAGTTATCCCTGGAGCCTTCTCTTCTTCAGGCTGAACAACCCCTGTTCTCTCAGTCTGCCTTCATTAGAGAGGGGTTCCAGCCCTTTGGTCATTTTTATGGCTCTCCTCCAGACCTGCTCCAACAGGTCACTGTCTTTCCTGTGCTGAGGACTCCAAAGCTGGATGCAGTACTCCATGAGTACTGAGTTACAGAGTGGGAGAACGGCTTCCCTCAGCCTGCTGGCCTTGCTTCTTTTGATTCATCCCAGGATACAGTGGCTTTCTGGGCTGCAAGCACATATTGCCAGCTCATGTCCAGATTTTCATCCAGCAGTACCCCCAAATCCTTCTCCGTAGGGCTTCACTTAATTTCCTGAGTACTATACAGGGGACATTGGAAACCAGATTAAGGTTAAATATGGATACCTCCATTTCCCAGGTAGTGTCCCACATTTATGTCTTTCTCAGCATAAGAGAAAAGGCAACAGAATCTTATCTAGCATAAAATGGACTTTCAAAAATCGCATGGAAAACTAACGCAAAACCCCTTTCTACAGATATGGCAGTTTCAGGTCTGGGTGTTAATTTTTTGTCAATAAATTCCCCCTCTAAACCAAGGAAGCAGAATCTGTTTGTGCAAAACCATATTGTGCAAAGAAAAAAAAAAAATAAAAGGAAAGGAAAGGACAAAAACTCACTAGTACCATGTTGTGGGAAGCAGAAATCCTTTGGTGACTTCAGAAAGGCAGGTGGCGAAGTGTTCAGGTGAAGATTTAGCTAAGATTGCATTATTAACTCAAGAACTTTATTTCATCGTTAGATGACTGGTGCACAATGGCTTGTTTAAAAAATGCCCGCAAGGAGAAGAGCAGAATGGGAACATACACTTACGGCATACACTTATGCCTTTCACAGAAAGCCTAAAATAGAAGCTAAACATTGTCATAGGAGTTGTTCTCCATCTGCTCTATGAAATAAAATTATTTACTTATGCCATGAATTCTAGCTGAGTATTGATCTATTGAATTGGAAGCACAGCAGGTTTACTAATGCTTTGCAAAACACTTACCACCTAATGTACTTAAAGAGCAGGATAAAGAAAAGTATAGGCTTATTATATGGCTTATATGAAAACAGAGAAAAGCCAGCTCAGAAATATTTCTCCATAATGAGTTGTCCTAAACTTTTATGTATAAAAATAGCAAGTTTTAAGTCCAAATGCATCTTTGTAGAGTTCATATGTGGAGTACAAAAGAACTAATGAAGGGTCTTACAACTGATCATATGAATTGTGTATCTATTCTAATTAGCTGTAGCTGCTAAGTCCACAAATATTTTGTGTGGAATAAAAGATTGAAGCTAGAGATAAACTATTCTTAAAGGTTTGTATCAGTAAGCAGCACTTCAATATGAAATCAAGATAATTTTCAATCTGTTTTTTAATGCCACATGCACAATGAAAATAGATGTCATAGCAGTCATCTTGGGCAAATTTAAATTTCTCCCAGTTTTTAAATCCAGGTTTTCTTCAGTATTTTATTGGTGATTAAATCACTGACAACGCTATCCTTAATTTCACTTCCAGTTCAAACTTATATGGTGATAAACTCAACTTCTTAGCTTCTTTTTCCTTGCTTCGTTATTGTGCATAAGTCTACTCCCCATTCCTCGTGTTCTCAAGCATAAAGTCATTTTAGCTGCCTGCTTTTGCCAACTTGCTTACTTCATAACATTTTTTTCTGCCAAATCAGATTGTTTCTATTGTTCAGAATTGCTTATTGTGTTACAGTGTCTACTAACAAAATATTTAACTAAAACAGATGGAGAAATAGATGATGCTGTAATTCCTGACCTAATCCAACTTTTTAATTATGTGTATTATCAAAGTGTTTAGTGATGGCTAGCAGTCGATGACCATAGAAAATAAAAGTAGGTCTCCATTCATGAACAACTCTTCGCATTTCTTAGGAAGTTGTACTATATAAATCCTAGATTTGCATTTTATCAGCTAAGGCTCATCTGTCCAATATTTTCCATGCCACATGCAGTCAAGTGCTCAGCAAGTGGTGAAGATCGTCAAAATAGTTCATCATAACTGCTAGTACAGACAAAAACCCCATAAGCACACTATTTATTGTGCCCAGAGGGAATAGCATGGGTTTTTTTCCAAATTCTCATTGCATCCTCTTTTTTTCTTGCCATGACATAACACTTCTGTCTGTGTAGTCTAGCAGACTGTTAGAGCTAAAATGCTGAAGTTGGTAGCAATAATAAAGATGACTTGCAGTCTACAGTCTTTTCATAAGTTCTGTGAAAGATGATGGCCATAAAATAGGTTTGCTTCTGGTAAGTGATATATTTTAAATGGCGGGCTGTGGAACAGATGGGGCTGGCTGGTACAAAGTTACAATACTTGGCAGTGAAACGTGTGGTAAATCACTCAAAGAGAAGCAATTCAAAGCAGTCAGTTCAATTAACCAAGGCCCTGTTAAACCTTTTCAGACTCAAATCAGTATCACTGGCATTGCCATTAGCTAAATGTCAGATCTACTATTACTTTTTAATGCCCTTAAAATTAAAATTGGATCAATGGCCAAAGCTCTGAATGTGAATTTAAACATTCAAGGATTTTTTCAATTAGTAGCTCAAACTTAAAAATAAAATACTTGCCCCGAAAGCTCTGTGTTGGACCAAGTGAGCTCCACCGACAAGTTCATGTTAAACTGACCCTACGTGTCTGAGAATTAAAACACAAGATGGACAATCACTTTTATTTAATGAATATCCCTTATTTGACAGCTGATGTTTACTGAGTAAGAATTTATTTTGAATATATTAGTGTATTTACCAAGCAAAACCATGTAAACACTTCTGATGTGACTTCCTGTTCACTTTTGGCCATCTCCTCTAAGTCTGTGATCAGAAGGTGTAAGGTGCCCTCTGCAATGCCCATCAGTGGGTGTTACTGTTGCTATCCTTGTGACAGTACATAGCAATCAGGCAATATGTATCAGGTCATCACACTGATTCATCCGAAAATAAACTTTTTGACAGCAATAACCACAAAAAAAGGGTTCCAGACATCCTCTAACTGCAAGTAGGAAGTGACAGGCGTGTATAGCTTAACCTAGTGAGAACAGCAGGACAATGCCAACTGAATTCGCATCTCAAGATATAGATGTACGTGTAGGACTTTACCACCCAAATTAAATCAATATTAAGTGCTGACCCCTGAAATTAAGTTACATCTTATTTTTTTTCACCCATGTCCTATTGGTTATTGAAACACATTTAATAGTCATAATTAAAGACTTGGACCATAGCTATTAAAAATTAACATGCAACTTCCTTAGGGGTGCAATGTGAATAGTTTTTTTTACAAAAAAGATTCAAAAATTAGAAACAAATCAAGAAAGTATCAGACATCTAAAGATTCCTAAAGAAAAAAAATCTAGTTGACTTCATCAACATGCATCATTGTAGTTTTGTCAGGATTTTAGCTATACAACCAGATAAATTAATTACATTTCTTCTTCTACTATCTTATTTCATAACAACTGACCTCATTCTCTTGTTCTTAATGAGTGGTGCCATGGCTGTGGCTTTACATACATACATAACAGGCAGATCATCAATTAAGCTCTCCTTTTGGGTTCCACACTCTCATCCTCTATGCAACTCATCATTTAGACTGCTCTAACACTTGGATTCTCCTCTAGAGCAGGGGAATTATTGTTAGTTAAGTTTAGCAGGTGGAAAAGCCACAACCTCTGATTCTTTATTGCCTTTGCCGTGCTATGTAGGGTATAGCAGCTATCTATGTTGTTATGATAGCATCATGGATTACCTGGTCAGTAAAGAGCACCACATAACACAAGCCAGAAGGGTTCAAATTTTCGATTGGAGATTCTAATAAACAAATTCTAGTTAAAATTATGAGTGCAAGCATTATTCAGTATTTTTTAGCATTATCATCCCTTTTAATCCAGTACAATTGAAAACAAAGTCTGAGGCAAGAAAGAATCTGGCCTGAAAAGCAGCTGTTAGATGTGCAAACAGAAAAAAAAACACTCAAAACTTAAGATTGTCTGAGATAAACCTCTTCCTCTGATGTCACATTTTCTAAAAGTATGAAAATATCATGAAAAATATACAAAGGCAGATAGTGTATTTGTCATGTCTTAGAAGAGCTGTTTATCATGGTAGCACTCCATAATGCAAACAAAGTGCACCAGTATAATTTCACTGCAGGTGAGTATACTTTTGCCATCACACTTGAGGAACTGTAGTTCAGTTGAAGAGTAATACATCATAGCCATAGATTGAATAAATATTTTCATCTCAGAAACCCAAATAAAAAGAGGAAGGTCTGTCTGTTTTAAAAATTCTAGCTGCATTCCTGATGAAAAGAAGCAAAAGCTTTGGAATTGTGCTAGAATTAAGTGATACTACGGTGAGTACTCTTCAGCACTATATTACAGGGTAAGTGCTATACTGACTACTGAATTCCTTCTCTCTAAAATGAAATTAATTTAACTATACCTTCAAATCCACAAAAAAAGGTTCGTACGTCTTGGAGCTAAATTCAAAAACTGAAGAATAGAGCTCCATTCAGTGGCTTGTTTTTTGTAGGCATTTCCATGCCTACATTAAATTTAATTTCAGGAGTTGCCACAAAAAATATTACCTCTTTCTCCCTCAGGTGCTTTGCAGTAGCTCTTAAAAACAGAAACATATCCATCTGTAATTTAGTAATTCTACTGAAACCATGGGGAAATGTAAAAATGGGTGACTATATATCAGGCTGTATGAAAGAGCTTTTATTTACAGCTTCCTAATAATTCCTCTATATGAGTGGTAACACCCTTCAGTCCTGATTTACTGAATACTATTCCAAGGAATACCTGCAAATAAAATAATGTTTTTAAGAAAGACATTTACTGCAAATTTCCTTCCCATTCATTTCCCTGTTGATAACATTATTTTTGCATTTTTGTGTTCATGTGCATAAAAGTGTGCCTCATAAGGTACAAATTTTAACTCGCATATATCATATGTGATAGAACAATTATAAAATAATTTGTACAAGAAATGTTGCAGAAGTCCAGTTTGCAGAATTGAGGCTTTCAATGAATGTCTATATGTAGAAGAAAAGACATTAAAACACAGAAAATGGACTGGACAGAGACAGTATTCAGTTTTGAGCAATTCCAAAGGAATATGAGAATTTCAAAGGTGTAGAAAATGCAGAATAAATATGAATGCAAACAGGTAAATGCTTTTATAGTGCAAGCACAGTATAATAGAGGCATTCTGGCACAAAAACCATTCTAAAAATAGGAAGACGAGTTTCAGTGAGCTAAATCTGGACATAAAATAGTAGAAAAAAGATCAAGAAATTAATCTAGCATCAGAAAACTAGTCACATTAGGGAAATTGGAAGCTAAGGCCCACAAAGCAAACATCTTGCAATTTGGCACCTACAAAATCTGTTATGACTAGTCAAAAAAATAATAAACTTGAACATTGTGAAGACAGATTCATATTCACTGGAGTCTGCAAAGAATATGAAAAAAGACTGTAAAGGTGTGAATTCCTCCATTCATCTAATATGATAACTCCAAAACCTATCTGTAATAATCTAAAGATGCCATCCCAAAACTGATACCTTACATAAAGGTCAATATCATTATCCCTCTATGCAGGAGAGGTGGCCTGCATACAAAAACTATGAACTGAGTATTATTTTAACAGAATTCTACGTTTAATTAATTTCTTTCGAAATCCTAAATGCTAACCAAAAATCACTCATGGATTTTACTTCCCCGAGCTTCAAAGCCCTACAACTGACATTTTTTGTCAGATCAAATTATTTTAAAAATTCAAAGGAGGGGCACAAGGTAAAATACACAGAAATCTAAGTAGTACAATGGCTACTCCAATGATGCTCGTTTTCAAGTTCATTTTTAAAATTTCCATTTTCTACTGTTTTTCTGAAATTGATGTAAACTCTCCAGATTTGTTACAGTATACAGTTAAAGTTAAATCCATGGGCCTAATCAGAACTAAATCCCTTCCCAAAGAGTACATGTGCCTTTTCCTACCACTCACTAGTGTTAACTTTGCAATATAATACGAATACTAATTTCTGTTCTTTTATGTGATATAATAATGCTCTTGGGCTTTATTATAGTCAATAAACAGTATTACAAATATGCAAGTTTTCTGTAAAATTTTGGCTTTCAGCCTTGGAGAGAATTAATTTGTCTTCAAGAATTTTGCAACACATGGGCATTTTGTTCCCATAAAAACTAAGAATTTAACAATGCAGGGAGCTATTAGCAGCTAAGGAAGGATTGAACATATCTAATATGTTTATTAAACTTGAAGTGTTGAGACTTATTACTTCAAAGAGTCAACAAAAGCAAAGTCCTGAGAAGGAAACTTTGCCAGTAACTGGCCAAACTACATTACTTGGCATCACAGCAAATCAGTACATGGCAGCAAGCCAACTTCTAAAGCTTTCATCAGTTGTTTTAATCACCAAAGATTATTAGTCCAACTTTAAGAAGCTTATGTGATTTATCTTCATGGGTTTGACAAAAGAAAGTCAGCAGTCATTCTGAGAGAGGCACTATTATTGTGCTCTGTGATATTTTAGACTGTCAGGAAGTAATACAATGTACGTGATACACTCTGTGTAATCCTTACATTCCCGATTGTATGAGCCACAACAGAAAAGCTCTATGTGATGATGACCGTGCATTTCAGTGTGAAATTGGACATAATGCAGAACCACTGTTCCTCTTTTCTTCCCTCCATAACATAATTACATGTTATGGAAATGCAGAAGAATCTATGACTGAAAGAGAAAGGTTCATTCTTCCTCTTGAGAAAGGTTTCTCAGTAGATGGTTTATTCCTGCATTGAAATGAATAATGTAAAGAAGTAATTTTTACAAGCTTCTTAGCTCATAGCAGAGAAATAACTGATGGATTTTTGTTACAAACTACATTAGATTATGTGCAACACATTTGTCATGACAGAGACCACATGTCAACCACAGAAGAGATACTGTACAGATCTGAAAACACAGGATGATTACAATTTTCTAAGCAGCTGCCTCCAACCCTGCCCTGACAGGCACTCTTGCTTCCTTTCCTCAAGTTTGCCTTCTCCCAAGATAGCAAAGCTCCTTCTTGCCTCAGTGAAGTGGTACTAACCACAATGATAAAGCCACTGGCTCACAGGACATGACACTAGCCTTCACTTGCTATCACTTCTATTCTCAAGGCAAGCAGTGATCTTCGTAGTTCACTAGATAAAAAATTCCCCACGATACTAGATTTTCCATAATATGTATAATACAATTTACAAAGTCAAAAAAAAGTGAAAAGGAGGCACCCCACTTAAAGCCTAGTCTTGCTATCAGATTTATAGTCCTAGAATATTACATTTTGACAGCACTGAACTCCATGGACATAAAAATTATATTGACTTCATAGCAGTCAAGAATTGTCCCTGGTTGATCTCTTTGGGCCTCTCTTTGTGAGCAGTTAAACCTAGCCCATTACCTTCCAACAATTTAAAGCATGAACTTGCCCAAATTCATATGCAAACAATACTACTGATATAAAAGTGTAGTCTGACAGAGTTTTCTGAGAAACACTCTCATCTTGAATAGGACCATGTCCAGCTTCAGTTTTGGAAAGATTTTTGGGATCCTTCACAAGATACATCAATTCTAAATATTAGAACAAAACTGATTCTGACAGATTTTTAGAGCATTTAATACCATCTGATAATCTGGTTTGAGTTAAAATTTGGAATCACTGATTTACATTCAAACTGACCAAAGATCTCAAAGGAAAATAGAGAGTGGATAGAATAAGTATTTTCACTCAAGAAGGTGGATGCCTTGGCCTTCCATATTAACCATCTTTATGTCAAAAGTTTACTTACCATTATATGTTGTTAAGAGACCAAGAATGGTCTTTGACTTTCTTCATTAAAAGATCCATCATCTATACCATTTATTAAGTGGGTAGTTGTCAAAAAGATGCCTTCTTATGCTATTCATTATTAATAGAAGATGTAGGGGCAGACATTTTTTATACCCTCACAGAAGATACATTTAGGTTACAAACATAGATCACAAGAGAAGTACAAATGAGGTTTTTTCCTTTTTGCCCCTGCATATGAAACATCATTGGTAAGCAGCAGTATAAGATTAAAGGCTTTATTAATAAATACCAGAATTAGAAAATTGCTGAAACTATTTAAAGTGCTTACTTTCCTCAATCTCCTCCTTACTTACATAAAATATTACAGTTTTCTCATTGTACTGTATTCTTTTTCATAAAGAAGTTATCAGTTTTACACATACAAAGAAAAAAGTTACAAGTTACAGAGCAGTTCTAGGAAATATTAAGTTTTATGAAGTACATTCTTCTCTCTTCCAATTGATCACAACTATATTTCTTGTCTGGGTCAACAGGCAGATGGCACTGATAGTTTATGCTCAGGACAAGATTTACAGCTTCTAATGAGACAGTTTGTGATCTACCAAAGAATGATTCTTTGGACTTTAACATTTGTATTGCAAAGTAAAGGTGAAACAGAAACAAATCTATCAGGAGGAAGTCTGGTGGTCCTTCTGCTATTTTTCACTCCTTCCCTCATTTTTATAGACACAAGTCTCAAGTACTTTGCAAACCCAACAACTCAGTGACCATGCAACAAAGCAGCCATTCTCACATCTGTCCTACGTGCCTACCGGTAAAATGGAGACTATAGTACTAACTTCCCTTAAGCTTCAGGTCTACTAGCTCTGGGAACACCCTGACCTCCTTCACAGCCTAGAAAACAGATAGATCTTGCATCATGGTCCGCCAGATCAAATAGCCAACTGAATGCCAGAGCAAGAGGACCGCACACAAAGAGCAGCCTGTCAACACCTCACCCCTTTTAAGCTGAAGTGTCTGCAGATAAAATTCCTCTGTCACTCATAACTGAGGAAACAGCACACAGTAAAAAAACAAAAAAATCACATCAGACCATTGAGACTAAGGCTATTGAAGAGAGTAATGGCATGAACAGCTTAACTGGGACGACATGATAGTCAGAGGACTATGCAGTTTGGACTAGACTTTTACTCACTATTTGGTCTCCCCTCTCTAACAGTCTCTTCTTTTCACCTTCACACCTTTTCATCTTCTCTTGGCCTACTCCATTTTCTTCCATTCTACATTCATTTTTTCACATTCATTTTATTTCATCACAACTCTACTTGTCCATCACCCCCAAAAAAAATTTAACTTCATCTGATATTTCCTACTACAACATTGTTCTCTCTGTTCATCTATTATGACTTTTTACCTCTGTCTGAAACAGCATAAATCTTAACTATCTACTTTACAATCTCCTTGCAATTGAGATTGCCTTTATTATTTACATTTATCAGATGCTTGCCAGAAAGGGTATAAAAATATTACTAGAAAATTCATAAGTAAGAACAGGTTCTTCATTTTGGAATTACAATTAGTAACAGGCACTACCTTTAAGAATTACAAAATCCCCAGTTTAGTCCATATGCAACCAAAATAGACAGCAGAGAGAAACTCTAAAGCAAAGGACTCAAAAATTACATGGGCTGAATTATTTTGAGATGCTTTAGTTTCACAGGTATTATGAAGGCCTGGTAGCACATAGCATATTTGCCGTGACTCACAGGAGGCATCTGCAAGCTCAGGTGGCCTCTTCCTGATTTTCTGCCATTGTTACTGTAGCTCTTTTGGTCATTTCTTGCTTTGAATTCTGTACATACTATCACTCAGGCAGATGATGTGACTACATATATTTTAATTCAGAGATATTTCCCACAGGTGGCAAAGACAAACAGGATTCATAAGAAAATGCAAACAAATACATATAATAAGTCAAAATGACTGTGTTAAAATCCTTTCTAAATTTAAAACTTCATCATTTGATACAAGTTTTTCAGGACCTAGAATTCTTTGCATAGCATGCAATGGGTCATTTTGTGATTATTACAGTTATCAAATTATGATTCAAATTATTCAATTTAATTTATTCAGTTATTCAATTCAAGTTATTCAAATATGTACTAGATCTCTCACCACGGAAAAAAAATAAAAATAAAAAAAAAAAAGAATGACATTCCCTATTCCAAGGAAATGACAACATTGGATTGTTTCAAAGTACAAGAAATTATGAAGCACAGAGAACTGCCGAAGGAAACTATAAGAGAAACACATAGTTTTGCAGTAAATATTATCATCATTGTTCCATCAGAAATTACAACCCAGTGGTAGTAGTTGGGAACAACTTGGGTTTCAGCTTCTGAATTTGAAGAACAGGCTGCAATTCAGGTAAATGGTACAGATTTTATTTTGCCTGCCTTTGGGGCTGTTGAAATGTTTCTTCTCCCCTGTCCATTCCCTGCTCTACCATCAGCTTAATCCCCTTTTCATAAGGTGTTGCAACACTGCTCTTACAGAGCAAGCCCAACTCCATGATGACAGCTGCAAAACCGATAGCTTTTTTATATTCCACCTGCTTTATACACATGAAAACAAATCCTCTTGCAACAATTACAGGCTAAAGTGAAACAGGCTGTATAAAAATGTGCCCACACCAACAGGCTGGAACTGAGAAGGTGAGCATGACAGTTATCTCAACTCTCTTTTCCAAGTTGATTGGCAAGGATACTGTGAACATTATAGCTGTCTAGCACAGAATTTTTATATGAACACCTGAAAAACATGAAAAAAAAGGAATGCAGATTCAGGAATCCAATTTCTAAATTTCTTTGTGTTTAGCCAGTGAAAGAAAAAGATTTTAATGAGGAGGCATATCCTATTCATACTTAAATCTGTATAAATATAGCACAAAACCACTGTCTCAATGGAATTGTTAAGAATTTACAGAATCACAGTCAGATGTTATGCATTTTCCTGAAAAACCTTCCTACAAGATCAAATTTCAGCTTCAAATTACAGTCAAAATCTCCTGCTAAAAATTATATAACTAAGCAGGAACAGCCCACGGCATCTTTTGCACAATCATTATAGTTAGTTTGCATGACTCATGGGTATGAGACAGCAATACAATGGAAACCTACCTACATCTGTGGTGAATGGCAGGTACAAAAGTCAGGCACCCACCTTTGAGTTCTTCTAGTACTTCAATTTAGTGCCTAGTTATTCACCACACCTTTATGTGACTTCTTCCACGACAACTGTCAGAAAGCCTAAAATACAGTTTTAACCTAATCATATATTTATGACTAAAAATGATTACTGTCTTACATTTAACATGAGAATGTAAATGTAAACTTCTTCAGTCAATTACCAACATTTATCCCAAGTCTTATTGTTACATTATATTAGGAATTCAAGAGAAGGAATTCAAATTCTAATGGTATGTGGTTAATCTCTTTAGTTCAACAGAATTTGCTTGAGATAATTTAAGATGAAAAATGCAAATACACATAAAAGAAATATAATTTATATTTTTAGTACACTAAAACTCGAAAAGTTTTCTCATATAAAACAATGTATGACACATTGTTTTCTCTGCTTCTGCATCTGATCTCTCACAACCATAATCATCTAGGATTACCATTAAACATGTACATGTTTCTAAAGGAGGCTAATCTTACTTCAGTTTGAACTAGACAGGGTTAGACATTAAAGTCTGCATGAACAGTCCATTTCCTATTAGGACTCATGCAAGCTACCTGTCCTCTGAGGCTCCGATTTTGCAGCTGTCATCTTTCCCAGAGTTTGGGCAATGAAGGAATCTTTTGTTCTGCTGAAAAGTGGTGCATTGTTCCCTGCTCAGGTGCCCAGAACAAAAAGCATAAGAGAATACAATGTGCTTCTCTCCAGACTGGCTTAAAGGGTTTTTTTCTGCATGGAAGATTTTTCACTGAATGAAACTTTCCTTCTGCAGAATAAGAAAAAATGCAACTTTGTATTTAAAACCTTGACATAAAGGATAAAGATTCCAAAATATTTTTAAGTTGCATGAAGTGCCTAAGCCAAAAGTAGCCAATTTACAAACATAACAGTAATGTTATTTTTGTATGTTTTTATTTTGCTGGAGCTATGCAGGCGCTTTGCTTATTGCAACAACAATAACTAGGTTATTTCCAGACTTTTCCAAAAAACACTACTCAGCTGCCTTTATTTATTCTGGTTGCTAATGAGAAATCCCAATACAATGAATTTCCCTTGGCTTGATGCCCTGAATTGCAAAAGGAAAGCTCTTCAGTACTATTTTTGCTATTTTATGTACTATTTCAATGTATCCTATCAAAGAAAGGGGCTATCTTATCACTTCTCACTCACATTAAGATCATAAACCCAAGACAGCTTACAAAGGATGATTGACTAGCTATAGAACAATTCCCTGTGAAACGCATTCTTGGATTGAATTTCTTTGATACTCTCGGACATATGCTCAGCTCTCTACAAGATTTCACATTTTGGACAAAACCCTCTAGAGAGAGAGTGATTTCTCTACTTTGAGGAGCAACTTTCTTCATTCTCAAGGGAGATAAAATGTCAAAGCACAGGTTTAGTAGGTGAATAAATAAAAGCCAGTTCAAGGAGACAAGAACCTGTAACTCACACAAAAACTTACAGTGGGTCTGCCTTAGCATTTTTGTTTGGATTGGAAATACACTTCCAGTACAAATCTCCTAACATTCCTGAGTTAGTATCCTTTGATTTGCACTACAGGATTGTCTCAAACCACCCAAAATGGATCCCTTCAGATGAAACTAAACCAGGAGATGTGCATCTTATTAATGCCAACAGAAACCTGGGTCAGAGTGCTCTAACCATTAACTGGCATGCAGATCAGGAGACCAGACTAGAGCTATTCTGAAATAAAATCTCCCAAACATGCACAGCATGGGTTCTAGGTCCTCAAAAATCAATTGGTTTTCTTTCTAGATCTGTTATATTCTGCTTCACTGCTTGTCACTACAGTCATGCTGTGAAAGAGGCAGACCACAAATAGGCCTTACTAGATCGAGGGTACTTGCTAGGTAGCAAAAGTTGTTGCACAGCAATTGATGAAACTGAAAAGGTCACCAAACTGGCTGAAGCAAAACCCCATTACCTGTAAAAATTCAGTTTTAAGGACAGATAAGGATAAACCACCTTTATTCTACCTGGCCGTCACAGTCTTCTGGAAGAATCAGCTATTCTTTCCACATTTTAATAACAGCTACTGGCTCCACTAAAGAAAACTCAGAGGCTTTTAAGGTTAGGAATTCACAAATGCAAGGTACACCCAGAAGAAAACACTGCAGATACTCAGGAAGTATGCAGGCCAAGACCATTTTGCCAGAAGACATATAAGCTTATTGTATAGCAGTAGCTTAATGCTCTTTATCTCATTGCACCCTACTGTGCTCCATCCAGCAGGTGTATATGCTCTGAATTAAAGGTGTAGTATGGAAAAGCACTTGTGATATAAGCTCTGGTTAAATAGGAAATACCAGTTTGTCTCCTAAATACTAAACAGGGTGAAATAAATCATGTTTGGTTAAGTATATTCTGATTAAAATAGTTAAGATCTTTCTTTATTGGATGCAGTGAAGTAAGGTGTTCTTAAAGGCTCATACATGCATTTCTTAGCTGCAGGCTTTCATAAGGTCCTGCTCATCACTGCTTTGTCCATTCTGTACCAGGAGATGGTGTGTAAAGCTACAATTCAGAACAGCAGCGTATTCGTCTTGGCTTCAGTTGCATGAAAAACAGAAAGGTAGGTACACGTCATTAAGTAATTGAGCCCAGAGCTTACTGCTAACAGCCTTTATTATTTGATATGTGTTCATCCTGACAAATTAGAGAGGCTATAAAATGTGGTTACCACGAATGCACCTTTGAAAGATGCTTTTTGAACTTATGATAATTAACTTTCTTTACCAGCAAATAGAAATATAACTTATAAAACTTCCACAGATCTGTGAAGCAATGTTTCTTTTCTTACACCAGATATATTGACCAAAATGCTTAGAGAGGTAGTCGTTACTCAAACCCTGCTAAGGAGTCCTGTGTGGTACCTTCTAACAATATTTGAACTCTGTGAAGAACCTTCCTGTGTTAACCATTTGTTGCCATTTAGGTACGTGTACAACGATTTTGCTTGCAGGATTATACTTTCCATCCTCTCTTCCTGTCCTTTTCCCAAGAACTGATTACCCATGCAAATACAACTTATTTTTTCTCCCTTGGTTGCTGTTGTTTTGCACCAGCTTGGTGCAGGTGCTCAGAAGGTTTGCTGTATCAATTAGTGGCTTTATCTATTTATTTATATTTTAACTTATATAATACTAAGTAACCCTTCTAAATAACTCCCACATTAAATATTTCAGATTGTGAATTTAGAAAGGCTTGTTAAAATACTGGAAACATAGACCTGGCATGATCACTCCCCCTCACACAGAGGAGCACTAGGTGGAAGAGAAAACCTTTTCCACCTTTGCAAGAAGCTATTTATTTACAAAGAGAATTTAGTAGGAAACTTCCAGTAAGAACAGGCTTTTCTGTAACCCAATCTGATAGTGTTTGTTTTGCCACCTGAATGGATGAAACACCTCCTAATGGAAGTGGTTTACCTCTTTCTACTTGATTGTTATGTATCTGCAAGGTGAACAGCAGACTGGTTGGACTCCCACCTCTGGAGTGCATTATTTTTCACAACAAGTCTAGTGTACAAGATATAGAAAGACAAATTTGCCTTCTGCTGATTAGGAGCAGCAAACTCACATCTATGCTCAAAAGACTGCTGAACAAATCAGTCTGTGATGTGAGGTATGAAAGAAGACATCTTTTCTTGTAATTTTGGCTGTCAGAGAGTGCAGTATCAGACTAGATGAAGTCAAATCTAATGGCCACCAAAACAGGTATCTCTGCGTCTCATTTCTGTCTCCACTGTCTCCAGCTGTGTGCCCTCACCCATTCTTTTGTGCAAATGACTTTGTGGCTTCAGGGTGTCTCAGCTCAGCTGGCTCATCTGATAGAAATCCAAAGAAATGGAAAAGAAAAGAAAAAAATAAGATTGGTTTTCTGTCAGATAAGCAAACTGAACCAGTTCATCCTATGAACATATTGCTCTAATTAATTTATTGGCATTAATAGAGACAGCAAACATCAAAAATCACATACTTTTGAAATTGCTGTATAGAGTGGGGTGGGAGCACAGCTTGTAGTAATTAAAAGATAGGAACATTCTGTTTGGAAGATTAGCAGATAATAATTACACATTTAGGGATTCTTCTGGGTGTTTTTAGTGAAAAGTTACCATTACAATGAACTTATACTCTCAGTCTGCAAAGAAATGCAAATAAAACCTTCATTATCTTTCTATACTCTCTTAGATAACGAATTTCAGAATAAATAGCAATGCAATATAACAAACTTTTTAAAACTGCTTGCATTTCAATCAGAGGTGGATACAAGAATTGCTCCTACAATTTCCTAGGTTGCTTGTAACATTTGACTAAAAAAAGCACTGTTGACTGGAATATTTGAAAGAAAGCTCTGTTCATCAAACTCTTAATTATTCCAAGAAATCTAATGAGTGTTCCATACACAGAGAAAACTAGCTCATGTGAAGTTTGCGAAATTACCACAATTTAATATTACAGAGATGTCTTTATTTTTCATTAGTATTTTGCATTACTCTTTCACTAGTTGAATTCTCAGGCACAGATTTAACAGTTCGCATTTGTAAACCAGAGACACATTACCAAACAAATATGTCAGCTTTCTTTTTATCTCTTGACATGCTGAAATTAGTTAGTACATTAGTTATTTTCATTAATATCTTGGGGGACGATTGAGACATTGCCTTAAATTTCGCTTCCACTCAAAGAAACTGCTATTTGCATGTATAGCCCCAAATAGTTTAGCTCTTCCTCTGCAAAGGTTTGAATTACCACCAAGTGACTAACTTTGCTCAGGTAAATATAAATATCAGCTTTCAGTATGAAATCAAGTATAACAGGAACAGGATGAAAAGCACATAATACATACCAAATCTATATTTGATAGTTCTTTTGCAACTATCTGCATATATTTGCCACTAAATAATTGTTGAAAGGCAATTTTCCAAGAACAAATAGTACTCTTCAAGAACACTCTTTAGCAAAAGGACCAGAATTAGGGCACATACTGGACTAATTTTCTGATTTTAGCACCATACTATTTAAGTTTACTGATTTCCCTCAGAAATGCATTTTTGTCCACTAACTGCAGAAAGTCATCCTTACTCTGGTGCTCAGTAGCAGTTAAAGGACACTGATGTCTAAGCAAACATCCAGCTATTAAGCTATTTTTCTGCAGTACTCAAATACACTGAAAAAGTTACTCCTGCAACAGCCTAAGCAACTTCATGGCACAAATTTATATTTACTTTAAAAAGCAAACAGAGAACAAGAAATGTAAACAGATTAAATAGATTCTCTTTATAACACACAATCTGCTGGGAGGCAGGCAGCAAGCCAGCCATAAAATTTGCGATTGCACACACCACCTAAAACACCTTTCCATTATGGCCTGTGATTTAGTTTTTACCCTTTGCACTGAAAATCAAGTTGATGTGATGGAGATTTTAAGTACTCTTAAACTGTGTTTACATTATCAGTCATTTCAATATCGTATTTAGACAGACAAAATGTTAACAGCCTTACAATTACCTCTATTCTTCATGATTCTTAACTCACATTTTTTGTGCTTTGAAAATACTTCTCTTAGTAACATCATTCTTATAGCCTAAGAGGGCATACAATGACTTTTGACAAGACGGTTATTAAATACTTCAGATACTAAGCACCTAGGTCCTTCAGAATATTAACATCCACCATAAAATATGCATATTTTTGAAATCAAAGTACAGATTTTTATCGTTGCTTACTGAGGAAAAACAATTTTTATTTATTAATTTATGGGTTGGAACTAGATGATCTTAAGGTCCTTTCCAACCCTAACTATTCTATGATTAGATATTATTTCTCTATTAAGAAACATAAACCCTAATTTCTATAGAAGTTAGAGCATCTGCCATAGTAGGAATATAATTCTATGAATAATTCCCCTGGAGAGACAGTGACAACATTGTGCTGCAATATTTGTGATTTTTGCCTATAAAGTTATGACCAGAGAAAATACACACATTGAAACTTAGTTGTGTATGACCTGTAGGAATGCCATTCCATTAAACTATTCTTATAGCCCTAGAAGCTTTCAGTTATAAGAAGATCAGGAAAGGTAAATATTAGTATGACTTTAGTTTACAGAACAAAATGTCACACTTCAGCCCAAGAAAGAAGTAAAGATGAAAGACTGGCTTCTTGATATCTGTAACCTGATCACATTATCTAGCTTTATTTCTGATCATTTGAGATAAATCTGCAATTTGAGTATACTTCTGCAATGGACCTCCTGGGCAAAAGCATGTTCCACTCATCTCTGCAATTGCCACATGAAATCCATTCTGCATTTTGCCATCTTAGGGTGACACACTTTGGCCTTCTAGGATCAAAGGCTCAGGAGCTTTCAGAGCTCTGGGCATCAATCTCCATACCTTGTACTATAGTAGAAAGTCTTGACAGGAAAAGCTACGTTGCATATTTGATACAGACAGGACACAACATATGCTGACCACTAAGTTTCTTTTATACATTTTACTAGAAAACCAGGATTTTAAAGCATGTACAATCTTCTGGACTAACCATTCACTTTATTTGCTTCTTCAGCTCACATAAGCAATAACTTTTCTACAATAAGCAGCTGACAAATACTGCTGAAATACTAATCATTTGGCTAAGCATTAGTATTTTAGATCACCTTGCAGGCTGCCTTCCTTTGAAGAGAAATACATGCAAATCTATTGAAGATTTACAATTGTCAGTGGAAGAAATTGAGGTTAACAAGGTTTTCTGTAACCCTATCAACTTGTAATTTGCCTCCATGTCCTGATTTAAGCCAAGCCAGCAACCCAGAAACCACACAGCTGTTAGCTCACTCTCCTCCTTCTGCCCCCATCTCCCAAAGGGATGGGGAGGAGAATCAAAAGAATGTAACTCCCACGGGTTGAGATAAGAACAGTCCAGTAACTAAGGTATAACACAAACCACTGCTGCTACCACCAATAATGATAATGTTAAGGGAAATATAACAAGGGAAGAGAATACAACCACTCACCACCTGCCGACTGACATCCAGCCCAAATAATCAGTGATCTAACCTTTCTGGGTAACTGCCCCCATTTTATATAGTGGGCATGATGTGCTGTGGTATGGAATACCTCTTTGGCTAGTTTGGGTCAGGTGCCCTGTCTCTGCTTCCTCCCGGCTTTCCCTGCCTCCCTGGCAGAGCATGAGGCTCAGAAAGTCATTGGTCAGAGTAAACATTACCAAGCAGTAACTGCAAATATCGGTGTTATCAGCACTGTTCCCAGGCTGAAAGTCAAAAACACAGCGCTGCACCAGCTACCAAGAAGGAGAAAAAAGGCTGCTACTGCTGAACCCAGGACACTCCACTTCAAATGCTGGCAGGTAAATTTTGTGCATCTCAACAGTTTTGCACCACTGGCCCTTTACCTTAAGCTGCTGCATTTTCTACCTGGCTAACCACCCTTCTTTGATCTCTCTAAAGCCATGTCAGGTGGAAGTTCTAAATCCCTGAGTTTCTTTGGGCTCTGTTTGGCTTCACAATAACATCTGAAATAACTGTGTACACCCAACCCCTACCTTCTTTCTTTTTCCCTTTGTTTCCCCAGAGAAATACCTGGAGAGTTCAACTAGGTGTAGGTGAAAGCTGCACACCTATACTATGTAATATAACTTTTGCCACAAAGAAAATGTTAAGCCTTCTTGCAAAATACAAAGTTTTAAAAATAGTCTTCACTCACAACCTCCACCCCCCACCCAAAAAAAAACCATTACTTTTTGTTACTGTAGTAATAAAATAAAGAAAGAAGCTTTGCTTTATTTTCATAAGTTAACTAGAGTAACACATTTTACTGATTGGAGATTTCTCAGCTTAAGACCTCTTACTCCATGTTTTTGCAATAAGTTTGCAGATGCAAGACAGCACTGAAGGATTCACTTATTAACCCTAAGATTACAATCTATTGTATTATTGCCATTGTAAACTAAATTTCCCTACAAGTTGTAGGAGATTTTCTCATTCTCTCTGTTTTTTGGTGGTATTTTTACACATATTCGTGCCACATGGATAAATATTTTTAGCCACGCTTCTGCAGTATGTTTCTGCTTACCTGGGGACCTAGTTTCATTCTATAGTGTCAGTGTGCTTTAATGTTTTCTCAATTTCCCATTAACCTTCTTCAAGTTTGAACAACTCATTGAACAGCAATAAATAACAACAGATTCATATGGAACAGAAAAGAGATAGCAGTGTCATCTTCAATTTATTTGAAAATGTTTCTCCACATTTCTGCCTTCAAAAGATACGGCCTTCTCAAATCATTTTACCATCTAAAAGTGACTGTTAACAGCTGCTTAACAGAATATGAAAGAGTGGATAATTATGGAATAACTGGAGAAGAGAAGATTTTCTCACTGTGCAAATTAAAATGTATTGAAACCTACCTGGAGAAATCTCTGGTTTACAAATTACCAAATAGTTCAGATTTTTAATAGCAGACAATACTTCCAGCATTTCAGAGATTAGCCTTCATTTGAATCAATGGTTCTGTCACTAACCTCAAATTATAAAATAAAATTACTAACACACAATTTGTGATCAATTTACACACAAGAGTATGTAATTAAGCAAAGATCACGTATTACTTCAAATTCCACCTTTCAGTCTCAATTTCCACATTACAAATATTAAAGCAGCCATGGATTTGAAATATTTCTCCAAAGAACCAGTGATTTTTCCTCTCTTTCCAGAGATCATTCACATGAGAAATATTTACTGTTCCTGTAGTAGTTTATTAATTATGCAAGACAGTATTTATGTAGAAAATTGAGCCTTTCTATGATTTAGTTTTCCTATAAGACTTGGCTGAGGAGTGTACCAAGTCTGGCTAGAATGAAGTTAATTTTCTTCATTGTAGTCGATATAGTACTACATTTGTATTGACTACTGCTAATCACGCAGGATGTATTATGACCGTTCTGATCTCTGTCAGTTCAGTTTGCAGGTTGAGGTTTATAAAGTAGCATTTCCAACCATCATGGGAGTAGCTACAAAAATTCCACTTCTCAAGCACTGTTCATTACTGAGCAGAGTTCTATTAACTTGCTCTGGCCCCTGATGAAGATGCTGCATAAATGACATGCTACTACCTTTGTGAGCCTAAGCTTTCATGCACTGGCAAGGGATATTAGCATAGGGTCAAAAGTTCCCTAAGAAAAGCCACTGTTAATGCTGCAGTAGAAGGAAAAGCTGCCTTTTCTTCAGTCAGCTGATGGCATTTTTACAGATATCACATTGCAACTTTGTTTTCCTGTCCCAGAGAAATATTAATGAACATAAATATGCAAGAAGAGGCTCCAAAGCCAACTGTCTGCATTAAGAGTGGAAATTAATTCTAGTTCAAACAAATCTATCCTACATTTTCCCTGTTCCTAAACCTCATTGACATTTTCACTAACGATCCCTGCCTAGTTCTTTTCAAAGTACTGATTTTTTAATGTAACATTTAACTTTCCCTTCATTTCCTACGATTTGAAAATTGAAACAAAACAAAACTGTCTTTGTATTTCATTTACCAACATCCATAGGACCTTTCACAGAAAAAAAGTGAAGGTGAATTGTGATGATTCCATTTCCTGGGCTGATCTTCCATTTCACCAGGAAATTACTAGGGCTTATACAACCTAACAAAAGACAGGTAGTGACTTACTACCATTCAAAAGGAATGTCATTTGTACCTTGTGAACCAAGTCACAAGGTTTGCATTAATTTCCTTTGTCAGTAAAACGACTCATGCTGCTCTCCTATTCTACTACTATTTACATGTAACATTCACACACTTAAATGAAGATAGTCTAACAATTGCAAATTTGAGACTCTTTTGCGAGCTAAGGCTTTAACTGCTCATGCAGTGAAGCCGCTCTTTGCTCTTGCCCAGCCACGGAAGTGGCTTGCTGAGGAGCTGGAGCCCACACAGGTGCCAATAATGAAGAAAGACAGTAAAGCATCATACCTGCATGCAGCTCTCCTTCGTTAGGTGACAGAGGAGCTGGAGCCAGACGCGTTACCACAAGTGCTGCCAGGGCACAGCACCACCTCAGGGGCAGGGAGCTGAGGTCCATCATGGTACCCTGATGGCTGGGCAGAGTCAGGAGTAGGGCAGCTGCAGGTAGTCCCAGCGCCAGGCATCGGGCAGCTCAGGTAGGGACAGGTCAGGATGTGGCCCAGAGATTGGTCTGACTTGGCAGGGCCCATGGCTGTGAAGGGCTGTGGGGAGCTGGAGACAAGATGCAGGAATCTGCAGATGTGTTTATCCACCAAATCTGAAAGTCAAAGAAAGTTTTCATGGTACAAAATTGCAAATCACAGGATGGAACCCTCAGAAGAGAAGAACAGCTGAGGCCAGCAGTTACATGCACATTGACACTTGGTCTTCGCTGTGGAGATTGCCTCTACAGCCAAACAGGGGAGTCGGTATTGAAACCTCCCTGTGCATCATTCAGCTAACCTCTTCCAGAACATTGAAGTCAGTTGTAACAGTATAAAAGAGGAACTTTTTCGCTTAACATGGACTTTTTACTCTGTTAATCATACATATTTCAATCCATTTATCTCAGTAATCCATCTGCCCAGACCTGACACAAAGGCAGTCTTCAAGGAATTTTCATTCTTGTGAGAGAACCAACTTACTGCTTCATTTGTACATGTATGAGTATTGAAACAGACATGAATGATCACATTATATCTTTCCATGCCTGTTACTTAGTTTGGGAAAATATATTCTGAAGGGATGTCAAAGATACTTCATTTTATTCCATAGTTTCTGAAAGACAGCAAATGATATTAAATCAGAGGCATACTATTAAGTTTTAAAGAATATGAAACTGTGTAAACTTAGTAAACATTGTGTTTAACAGAACAGTAAGATAGAATTATACTTTGTCTCTCTTCAAACAAGTATCATTTGTACTGTCTCTATCTGATACTGTATAATTCAACCCAATTTCCTTTTACCAGAGACTGAGCATTTTCCTGAAAGTTTCTTTTTCTTTTGGAGAATAGTTTCATGACTGCAGTTAATAGTTTTTATTAAAGAAATAGGTTAAACAATATAGCAACGAAGAGCTCAGTTATTATAAAGAAATCATTAACTCAGTAGAAGTTCTTTAAATCGCTAATAGATTTTTCACATGCTGCCAGTTACGTGCTATAAAAGAATGCTGCAATTCTCTGTATGCCCTCCAGGTGTAGCATTTTCACAGTTCATAAGCAGCATCTGACTGTCACCACTGATAATCCTATGCACGAAACTACTTAACAGACAGTTCAAGATCCGTGCTAACCTGTATCCAAGCAATCATAGTGACATCAAAAGATTTGGACAGGGTTTGTATCAACATGGAATCTGGCCCTACATCTATAAACAAACCACTAATTTCAGGGCAATTATGCTACAGATAAATTTTACCAAAGCCTCTTTGCTTGGCGCCTTTTTTAACTTCAGAAAAATGATTTACCATAGCAATCCCATCAAATAATATTCAATGAATTCATACTACTGTTGTGAATATATTACTGGTTCTTTATTATTAAAAGTAATAGTGTAGTGGCTTTCCTACCAATTTATTTAATACTGTTTTACTGTACCCTATCTCAGTTTGCACTGAGGTACATCTCTACTGTACCCTGTTATCAGTTAGGGAACAGCATACCCTATCTGAGAACCTCAAAATTTTTCTTAATGTTTTAGATCTTCATTGCATAATAAATAAGGAGTCCAAGGAACAAATAAATAAGGAGTCCAAGGAACAGAATAATCACGTTTTAGAGAGAGAGGAAATGAATCATGTAGGTTAAGGAATGTATAAATGATCCATGTTTCCTCTAATTCTATGTGTCTGGGTGTTCTGATACTCAAAGGAAAGACCTCTGCATACCCTTCTGTTCTGGCAATTTGATACATATAAACAGACCACTTTGCTAAATCAGAGCTACTACTACTAACATACACCCTTTAAAATGTATTGTTTCCACTTTGGGGGAGCAAGGAGGCAGAAAGGCAACCTCTACTTTTTCCATTGAAACCCTGGGTGGAAAATGTAAGTCCTCTGAGAGATGCAAAACCTCAGTTTTCTTAATTAGTTTCATGGCTCCCCATGGTGCAGAAACAACAGTTTAAAAAAGTTGTAGTAACAAAAATTCAAGCAGTATGATACGTACCTTTCTGGAGGACAATAGTGGCTTCATTTTTTTTATCAGTTACTAGTGATGGCAACCTTTAAGATCAGGTGGGTCTTTTTTTTTATTGGTCAGTAAAAATAATGAGAACAATTTAAAAAATCCTCCCAATATACAGGGAGATCGTCATTGAAAGATCTTAAGAAATATGTTACCCTTACCCATGTATACTAATGTAGCTCTCTCAAGATAATATTTCTGTAACGTTTCATGCTAAAATATCATTTCACAGGTTAGGTGATTTCTTGCCCACAAACTAGCATTCAGATTTCCCCATTTCCCTGTCAAGTTGTATCCTTTTTTAAAATTGAAATAACATTCATCATTTGTATGGTCAGAATGAGACTTTTATCCCAGGAAATGTTATGTCTAATATTTATATTTGTCCATTAATATAAAAAGGACTGAAAATTCTAATATAATCACTGATATAGATGGAACAAAACTGGATCATAACTGCACTGATGAATTACCCTTGTTAAAATTCTCTTTAAGTGAAATTCAGATTTAAATAACAGACTCTAAACCCTGCTACTCTCAGGGTCCCATTAGTATTATTGATTGTGGATGACTGGTGTTTTGTATTTGCTTGACAGGAGTTCCTGTGATACATGGAATCATAGAATAGTTAGGGTTGGAAAGGATCTTAAGATCATCTAGTTCCAACCCCCCTGCCAGGGGCAGGGACACCTCACACTAAACCGTATCATCCAAGGCTCTGTCCAGCCTGGCCTTGAACACTGCCAGCGATGGAGCATTCGCAACTTCCTTGGGCAACCCATTCCAGTGCCTCACCACCCTCACAGTAAAGAATTTCTTCCTTATATCCAATCTAAAC
>JANRGW010003757.1:53690-71401 GCA_024733675.1 Psilopsiagon aymara
GAGTAGAGGGGCAGAATCACCTCCTTCGACCTGCTGGTCATGCTCCTTTTGATGCAGCCCAGGATATGGTTGGCTTTCTGGGTTATGATAGCATCTTGGCAAAATAACTATTCCTCTCTGGTTTTCCTTTCATGACATTATTCATTCAGATAATATGAAGGAAAAAGCAGTTGAATAATAGCTGTGCCAGTACACAAGCACATCTTTGTGTTTATCTGGCATTTTTTACCTCTCAAAACTTGAAGCTACAATTTCACTTTAAACTTATTGCATTTTTACCTATTAAAAGCATCCTAGTTCTATTAGCAGATATAAATTAAGCCTGCTACTATGGAAGGAATCCATGTACAATTTTGATTATTTAGCTACTGAACATGCTTAAACAATGAAACAGGGAAAATAGCTCAGAAAATTAAAAAAAAAAAAAAAGTATTATTTTCAGGTCAGAATCTCTTTATTCTGCGTGAATTATGACTGCCAATAATGTTGGAGAGATGGGAAGTAAGTACCAAATCCAAACTGGAAATTATTACATTGGTACGAGAAAAGATCAGGGAAGCTCTTTGTGCTCATCCAACACAATCACACAGTAAAGTGCAAGTTTTTTCTTCTTTGTTTCTTTTTTCCCCCTAAACATTAAATAACTTCATACAATGCTATGTTTTATGGTATTTTATGCAATCTACTTTATACTGAGAAGCATATTCTGCATATCAAGGTTAAGGCACTTTTTACATGTTTAATTATCAACATATGCTTATGATACTGGAATATGCCTTACTGTTTAACAACTCTGAGTGTCTACCGACTCACAGGAAGAGTTATATCAGAGATGATCTCTGGTATCCATGGAATTATTCTGGTATTATAACAGATAAACCAAAACCTCAAGCACTTGGCTTGTACAGTGCCTATGTCACCTGCTCTCTTTTGTATATGCAGAGAAGATGGCAGGAGGCAGAAATAAGGGTGCTGCACAGGAGGGAAGGTGAGGCAGAAGCTGTAAAACTGCTGTTTTCTTGCAGCAGTTCCCTGCCACAACAGCTGCATGTTAGAGTACCCTTGGACCCTGCTGAATTTCAGTACCAAGCCCAAGCTTCACATCTCTCTTTTGCTCCAAAGCCCTGTATGCTACACATCCTTTAAACTAAATACTTAATTTACTATGAAGTAAAAAGTGGTATTTCATAGTCATGTAGCACATGCTTTTAGCATGCAATGGAGACTTCTCATTCAGTTATATTCCTAATTCTACAAAGCACTACTGCATATAAGACAATTACCTAGCACATGCTTTTGAAGGAAATTAATTCCTTTCGCACCAAACACCTGCTGGGTGACAAAAAGCAGGACAATTAGCTGACCTTTTCCTTGCCCAGGAATAAAGAACCAGCACAGTGCCAAATGAACGGCTCGAATTTTACGTGGCAAACTGAGCATCTATTCTTGTTTTTACTAGCAGAACATGACATGGTAGATTTTCTTCTCTCCATTCCTTCAGCACTGTAATTAGGAAGATAATTGATTATCCTAATGTGGGAGATGTTTCATACATTGGTACATCAAATTTAGCTTTTAGTTATAAATCAAGTCTGAGATTCTGGGGTTCTGCTTTTCTAGGATTCAAAGAGATTAGGGGACCTTTTTTTATTGCTTCAAAAGAAGTAGACCATGACTCATGCCTTTCTTGTCCTTACCCTGACTCATACAATGAAATTTTCCATATTTCCCACTATGTGGCATCAACTTTTCTTAGGTGCCTTAAGCAATATATGTAATAAACAGTCATTGGAAAGCATTTAATAGAATACACATTTTAGGACAATCAAATCTTTAAATTTTGTCTGTCTTTCCCTGGATTTCTGCAGACCCTATGAAATGGGAGACCCTAGGCAATTTCAAAAACCCTTTAAGGAGTATCATTTTATGCTCATTTGTTCTCAGGTCAGCAATGACAGTGTGTTTTTCTTCTCTTTCCAGAGTCTTTTTGGAACTTTTATTGCTTTGGCATCTATGCTTCTGGCCCTGTGTCCAGATGGGACCTAAGCATAGTCATGCTTTAACAGATTCTCTTTAGCAAGAGGTGGTTGTCTACCACTGTCACACTGCTCCATCAAGCTAGTAAGAAGCTGGTCCCAGTTTATTACTGCACTGCAGAGTCTCTGTCTCACACTGCCCAAATCACATCAATATTCATAAAACTCTTAGGTAGCAGTTTAGTTAATGAATGGAAGATAAGGACTTTGACTGTGCCATCCTGATGCATCACAAATTATGTAAAATTGTTCAGGTGCCTTGTTTTGTGTGAGGTCTACAGAAACAAAATTTAGAAAGTAGCTTACCTAGTAAAACTAATTATTACTTTGATTACAAAAAAACACCAAAGTTTATATTGTTTTGTGGGGTTTTTTTCTAATATGAAAGATTTGTGTTTAATCTCTGTTCTAATGGTTCAGCAACAGCAGTTTATGTGGTCTTACTTCAATAAGAATACTTTGGCTAACAGAACATACCATATCATTTGTGATTTGAATAGAAAATCAATGCCAATACACGTGGTACTTCACCCAGTAAACATGACATTCCAGAATGTGAATGTGAACAATATCAGTAAATTCCTGCTTTGAAGTCAGTGGTAATCTCTAATAGACCTAACAGAGGCCACATTTCACCTGGTAAATTCTACAATCTGCCCCTAAATAATGTTGTAAAATCTGAAAGTAAATAGTTGACAAGCCCAGTTAAGATCAGATTACTTGACAAGTGTGAAAGGCATTAGAAATTCATATAGCTGTCTGAATATATGCAGTGAAATTGCATTTCATGACTGATTGATATTTAAACTGAATTAAAATAAGTGTAAGCTCAGTTATGAGAAAGCAGAGAAACCACTTTGAGGGAACATATATGTTATCATGGTCTGTAAAAAAACATTCACACCCTTTTAAACAGTGGAGAATACAGTCCTCAGTCAAGGTTACTCCCTCCCAAACAGATTTTATGGTGTCTAATAAGTTAATATATCATAAGTCATAAATTCTCAAGAAAGCAAGATGTCCACAGCCTCACTTTCCACTCTTCCTACCTCTCTCCCTCCCCAACTCTGCCTCTCCTTCTGCCTTCCAATGTGACTACTTTAATGCACATAAGCAGTAAAAATCACACTTTTTTTTTTCATAGGAGGGAAATCAGTGTAGCCTCTCATTTTCTGCCTGATAATCTGTTTTCATGAACATTCATAGATCTTTTACATCCCCACCCCAGTGTCAATTTGCTCTGCAAATTGATTTTTGTTTGAATGATGTTAGGGTCTTATTGTGCTCCAATTACATTTACCCACAAATGCATATACATATTATATCTGCAGTCATTTATGTAGCAAAGCAGGCTGATGAACAAGTTGGATGACACTTAAAATTCTTTATGCTATTATTTTGTGTGAGCATGTAAACCTCACCGAAGTGAAATCCCAAGGGAGTTTCTTGCATGTACAGCAAAACTGTTGCCAAGCATAATCTGAAGTGATCAACCACAAAACCCACTAGTTACAAATTAACAATGTGAAGTTAAATAACTCAGGCCTCTGCAATACAAGACCATAGCTGCTTACTCTATGTGAGCCAAAAAACTAGCGCTGGAAATTTACTATATTGGGTCCTATAGGTAATACTCAGATTAATGATTCAAATGATTGTCCTTTTTCCCCTTCGCATAGTTTTTCCCTTTGTATTTTCCTTCAGACATCTGAGTGCTTGCCCTCTAACGCCAGAGACTTTTCAGAAAATTCACCACAGGGCTTCATATAAGACCAATTACGTAAATTACGGTGGCAGCAGTAATTAGGTGATATTTGGGCACTTAGCATCATTTAAACTCAGAACATTTCAACCTTGAAGAACAAGTTTGAAAATATGATTATGGGTGTTGTAATTCGCAACCAATTCTGTGTTTATAGTAATGCGAAATTTTTCTGTGCTCATTCACCAGATGGTTTTAGCTGTGCATACATAACAAATACTAAAATTGAAAGTTAAATACACAATTTCAGGTTTTCACCAGGACTGCAGATGGATGGTCCACTCTTGAAAACTGTCGTGTTGCTGTGAGGGAACAAAAGTATGTTACTGAATTGCAGCATAAATTATGCCTACACAAGTTACTTCTCAGATATACATATCTCGCAGATACTGTATGCGTGCATATGTGTATGTGTTACAGTGCAAGGCAAATACCTCATTTTTGGGGAAATTGGATGTTACATAATTTCAAAGTATCTGGTAAAGAAGTCAATATATGTTTTATGATTACATTTATTATATTTAGTGTGTAGATGTACGAAATCTACAAGCAGAACCTGATTACTGATGGAAAGTTATTTGCTTAGCTTTGGGGATTACTATAAAAACTGGAGGCAGGTTCCTGTACCACAGAAATAAACTGAACAATATCGGCTTCATTCGGGTCAAAATTTCAACCTACTTTAGAGATATTTCCATATTTTAGGATGTAAGAAAGTATCTGTTGGTCTGAAATATACGAAAATATTTCAAGGATATAAGAACTAGAAACTTCTATTACAACACATTATTTGGATATGCATAAATAAAGTATATTTCAAATTTCCCTGAATTCTGCCATCTTGGCTATTTTGGAAGTTTGTTTAAAAGTTTAGGACAAAGCCAAATGTAAATTCTAGAGATTTGGGGTCTATTTAGCTGTTTGCTGGAGTCTTATTGTAGGGCAAATACACTCCAGGTGCTTCTGTTCTGCTCTCTGTCTACTCTCTGTTCCCAGAAAGTGACTGAAGTGAGCAGCAGCATTTAAAGTCTTTAACCTTTAGACAGTCCTAAAAGCATTCCACATCCTCCTGAACATCACATAAGCCAGTGTGGTGTTATGTACCCTGGACCCATAGCCACATCTGATTTTCAACATGCAAACCCTTACTCGGAGGCTTTGATAGACTGTTAAAAATTACAAGGAAAACAACATAAATGCTGCACATAGATTAGCAGATCATTATTAGCCCTTTGCACACTAAAAGCTGAAACCTCCTTGATCCTGGACTATAAAAACCCTTCTGAAGCATTTTGAGCTTCTCTTTGATTCTTGGCCCAAGCTTTAATTTTCTCACAGTGCTGCAGCTCTGGGTTTCATTAGGGATATCTTCTCAAATTCCTTTGTGCCTCTACTTTTTGTAAATGTTACTTCCACCCTCATCTATACATGCTCTCCACCTGTGTCAAAAGCTAACTGATGATATCAAAATGCTTCAAACAATGCTCATTAATGAGCATTGTTTATTTTTTGCACCTAATTTGTTTTTTTCATTCCCCTGTAATATAAAATGTTCTTATCAGCTATCTCAAAAAGATGAATTTGTTATCATGTTACTCTCAGTTTCTTTCTATGTATTGATATTATGCTGCATTTTCAGCTAGTTCATTTCCTTTGGAAGGTTATCTTCAACTGAATATTACTTTTGATGTATGTCAAATGTAAAATCCTTTTGTGCAACCAAAACCAGGAAGACTTGTATCTTGCAAAGATGCACTTATTACTCCAAAATATAATGCATTATACTCTCACCATCTTTAAATTAGTGTGAAAAAATACTTTCAGAGAAAATCCGATTTGAGAACTATTATTTAGCTGTTTCTTATAACCATATGATAAGCATATTACAATAATGTATATTGAGGAAAACCGAAAGTGACCAAACACCATTAATTCAGATTTTTTAACTACTTGATATTACTAGTAAAATGAATATGCAAAGCCTTTAGTTTTGTTTGGGGTCTGCTCATCAGAATGCCTGTATCTCTATTAACTGACAGATTTCTGGAAGTTTGGTTTCTGACTCATACTACAGCTTATTACCTTACCTAATCCTAGATATTAATTACAATATATATTAATTTTAGTAATATAAATACTTTTAGTGGAAACCTTTCCAAGATCTAGAAAAAGTCAGGAGGCGAAGGAAAGGAAAGACAAGAACACCAGACTCAAAAGCAACATCAAGGAGGGAGAAGACCATTTTGATGGCAAATGTGGTTTTGAATGCTGAAGCTAGACAGAAGAGGAAAATTTATAGTGAATAGAAAAATGGGATGAGAAACTGGAAAGTTCATTGCAATGATAATAATGCTTGTTTGAGATAACTGTTGGGATCTAAAAAATGACTTTGGTGAAATCTAGCCTTTGAAACATTTTTTTTCCTTTATACTAAAAATGTGCCTTCAATTCTTTGACTGCAAAGCTCCATAAGTTGTTAAAATCTACTGGTTGCTATGATCAGGACTATGCATATGTAATAGAAAAAAAAAAAAAGAATTATTTTTATAGTCTACCAAATGTCATATAACTATCATCGGAGTTATTGCTCACTGTTAGGTTTGGATTTGAATCTATTTTATATCTCTTGTCAGACTTCCATTTAGCTCTCTCCGGATGAACTGTTTAAGGAAGATTTCAGCCATCACAGCACAGCTTTTTCTGAGGAATAGATTTTGGCACTGATCAGTCTTAAAAGTTCTCTCACTGAGAAGCTCCATGCTTGTATCTTCAAGAGCAGGAACCTAAAAATTGGCTAGGCAGTGGCTCTGATGCGAGATGTACTATTTTCTGCCTCTGAAAAATCCGCTTCATAGTGGTTAAATTATCAATCTTTCAAAGGTTTCTGTTTGCACACGGTCAGTCAAGGTTTCCATGGCTCCACCTGTACTAAGCATACTGTTGCCCAAAGATACAAGGATGAAAAAAGACATTTTTATGATTGCTCCAGCTAATTGCTAAATTATACGACACAGGACCCTGCAGCTGAAAGCAAAATGTCAGTTTCTCCTATCCCCAAGTACCTTTCAGCTGGCTCCCACACAGTGCAAAAGAAGAGGAAACTACCTGTCTTGAATGCAGAAGAGTGACAAGCACAGAGAGACAGGTTGCAACTTGAAGAGTAGGAGGAAGGAGCTGCAGAATAAGGGAAATACAACACAACTACCTGAATTTCAGAAAGATGCAAAGGAGCCAGTGAGCTGAGAAAGACACATCCAAAGGAGGAACATCTGGAAAAAAAAATTATTTATTGTTTTAGAAATTATTAGAAAGTGGGAACTAAAAGAGGTGGGATATCAGGAAAAGACAGAGAATTGATGAAGGTTTTATATGATTCAGTTACTACCAAACGAGAAATTTCAATGATGCATCTAACATTTGTGAGAGATTGCAAACAAAGTTCATAAGCACTGCAATTGTGTACAAATTGCTTTCAAAAATCGAGGTATTCTTTAAAAAAATTGTTCTTCCTGTCTCAGTTTTGGCACCAAAAAATGGACACAGTAAATTTGGCCTTAATTTGGTCTTTGCACTTGAGTTCTATAGCTGCAAAAAAAAGGATACTGATAATATACTTTCAAAGAGATAATAAAGATAGGTTTAGGAGTAGCCATGAAGAAATTAGCTGGTGTGATAAGAGAACCAGAGAAATTCCCAGGAGAAGAAATGAATAATTCTGCAGTCAGTCAAGATTTTGGATGATGTAATGTAAATAAGGCCTGAGGCTAAACCACATAGTGAACAGGATAAAAAGAAATGTTAGATAACTATTATTCACTCTGAAAGCCAGAGGACTCCAGGGAGACAAACTGTATGTGGTTGTGTAATCAAAAGCTGTATCAGAACTCATATGCACAAGAGGATGAAATAAGTTCAAGCGGGAAATGTTCATTCCTGTCTATCCTTTTTTGACTTCTAAAATTTCAGATCTACTATTTCAAATTCATGTCAGAATGGAGAAGCATTTATGGGTTTTCTAAAATTACTAACATTTTAATATTAGCACTGTAAGCAAAACTTGTTTAGCTCTGCAGTTAAAAAGACAAAAGAAGTAAAAATAATTATTCACGAAACTCACGCACAGCTGAAGTCACCTGTCTTCAGGTGCTTCATTCGTACTTTAATCACACTGCATGTGTTTCTCCTTTCTATGATGTTTGATGGAGTTGCAAAACACAGCAGACTGGAAGCCACTGGGAAACCTGCTGATCACCACCCTTCTTAGATAGCAGAAATTCCATGAGATCTTCATTACCCTCTAAGTTTTCTTACCATTTTCTTCTTGATCTTCTCAGTCCAATGGAATCCAGAAAAACTTCCTGAGCTTTTTCTTGTCTGTGAAATACTTTAACAGTGTCATCTTTATCATGAATATCAGAATATACACAAGGAAGTCAAGTAATCTTCTTCAGGCGAGACCCTCTCACTCTCTACCCATCCCTCAGGCTGCTCTAAAAGCTTTTGTATATGCAGTTTATGCATCACTTGATGACTGGCATTGAAGTAGGCTCTTGAGCCAAGACAAATACAATGTAAACATATGCTGAAAATACAACCAGTTGTTTGACTGATGCAAGGAAAGCATACACATTGCACCTTGCTGTGCAAAAAATTAATTAAAACATTATTTCACTAAATTCTTCATAGTTAACCAAAACCAGATTCCTTCTGAATATAAATTTAAGCTTTATACATGTAGAAAATAACAAAATTAGAATATGTATTCTTTAACTGAGTCTAATACTAGCTATAATTCTCATCACCTTCACTAGCTTTATTGTTTCAGTAGAGTGACAGATGCACTACTATTTCCATATACAGGGGATGAACTCTCTATCCTAAAAATAAGCCATATTTAGCTTCTTTTCTTGCTACCTGGTGACACAGAAAGCTGAAGCTTCTGAATTTGTTCTCTCAGGCTGATTCCTTCAAAAGTGTGAATGGGTATATTTCTCCTGAAAGACTTTATGATGGACCAGGTATCACACACCTGTGTGCTTCTAAACGTAAAGCCAATTTGGGTATTTGCTATGTGGAAGCAATATTAAGCATGTTCTGACAACTGTATTGTATACTTTGGCTAATTTGACAAAGCAGAACATTTCTGCACCAGAATTAAGTAAAACTTGGTTTAGTCAGATAATGCAGTACATTACAGACTTTATGTCAGTGACCATGCACTTTGCCAGGATGGCAGAAAACCCATTCTTTGTCCTAGTAGGTCATTTTTGGCTTTGGGAAAACCAGTTAAATTCTTCCCTTAGCAAGCTGGATCAAAATAATTTGTTTGAGGAAATTTTTAAACAAACCCTATTTGTTGTTTTCATTAATCCTTTAGTTACGGTATAGCTTTCCTCTACTTCCCATTTCTTTCCTTCTTTTAATTACTTAACTCTTATTGTATGACCTGTAGCCAAAACTAATAATATCTCACCAATTTGTACAGCTTCATGGCAGCTGTCACCAAAAGAACAGTGCCTTTCTTTTGCAAAGCCAGAAAATGGAGGATTCCCATTTAGAGAAATATAGTCTGAAGCAAAGCTACACAAATACAAAGGCAAACACTTCTCACTATTAGATTTGTTAAACAAATCTGCTTTTGCTCAAATATAATGTTCTCAATTGATCTTACTTCTAGGCAATCTATAATGTGGAAAAACACTTGGCCACATCAAGTCTCCCTTTATCAGTTTAGCTTCAATACAACACTTAGAAAAAAACGACAGATTAATCCACCTCAGATTTCTTGTGAAAAACCTCATGCTAGGCTACCATCTGTCAGATCACACAACAAATTGAAGATGCGGGGGTGTTCAAAATGTATATGCAAAGGTTTTTAGAGCAGGAGGGACAGGTAGAGGTGAGAAGGGCTTATCTGCAGATATGCTGATATGGTTTATGCGTCATCTTAAGTACTGTGAAAATGATAACATATTGCCTGCTTTTCAAAAGATACGTATTTTACTGACATCCTGAGAACAAACTGCAGCAGCCACATTCATTTTTAGGCACAGTAACTAAATATTATTCTGCCATGTTTATTTTTTTTTTTTTTTTTTTTGTCAGTAGTGAGATAAATTTGTATGTATCTTCAATAAAGTTGTTTTAGAGCTCATGACTGATTTCAGGATGTTGCTGGGGGAAGTGGGACGGAAGAAAGTAGATTCTGAGGATAAGGGCATGATAACCCTGCATTTAAATACCTCTGAGAGCCTTCTTAAATGAAACACTTCCCATTCTTTGGGATTTGCTCACATTTGATAATATTTCTGCTGGAAGAAATAATGTTTAAGAACAAAGACTGTTGTACTTTAATACATGTATTTATTATACATTAACTCTTTTCGTACATGGATAAGCTGTGAGTTGTATTAGTAGCCTTCATACCACTTTAGAAACTACACGTTTTACTGTCTGCTATTTTCCAATCCAGAATTTCCTATAGTTTTCAAACACTGAACTTTCTCCAGTCTTCAAATATGGAATGTTCTTCTTCTTAGCTCTTTCTCAGATTCAGCAATTCAGAAAGTATTGCTAAATGTTCATGATCAGAAGTATTTAACAGAATGCTTTTAGAGTGTTCTGACCAAAATTGTCCTGAAAATAGTTAACTAATAGTCTAATAGAAATACTGATGTCTGTCAATACAGAAACCAGGGCTATTCTAACAATAAGGTAAAACAGTTCTCCCCCTTTGGCACCTCAGCTCAGTCTTGAATTTTTCCTAATGCACTTTACTGAAAGTTAATGAAGTCTTTCTGTGTCAGTCATGTTTAGACATGAAAGTGATTCAAAACACAACATTTGCAACTTTCATTTTAGGTTTCACAGGGCAATAAAACAGTTTGCTAATGTAGAACAATTGTTAAACTTGCCTGATTACCTGAGGAGAGGGAGGATTCCCAAATGGACACCAATGGCTGACATTAACCTGGCAGCTGGTTAGCATTACCAAAATGAATAATGAAGTACCAGTGACATCTGGATGGGTTCTAGGCAGGCTCTGATGTATCAATTTCTCTGCTTTAAAGAATGATCCTTTCAGTGTCATTGACCTGATGATAAAATGCATTTTTACTTAAGCTGTGGAGTGCTATGAAAACACAGAATTACAGTAACTGCTAAAAAGATTTAAACAGGAAAATGAATCATAAATAAAATTTCCTCTTTCCACTTCCAAGCCAAGTATTGACATGATGAGACAATGCAGCCAATGTCACAATAAAATGACAGAAAGTCAAGTTTAATGCAGCTAAGTGCTCTGACACTGTGGATAAAATCTTCCATACATAGTAACTTTTGGTGTGATGATTTATCAAGAATTTTTTCCAAGTAGCAAATGCATTGCTTTATAGATTTCCAGTAAGATATATGACATTGTTTTCCACTCAGCTCAGTGACACACAGAGGAAATTATAGAACATGACCTTGATAAGAACATCTTCCTGCATTTTGCATTAACATTAAAAACACTGATGTCACAATTTTCTCATCTATTATTGTGGAACGCACATTATCTTTGAATTCATTTGAAACAGCATTTGATGAATTAAAAAGACAAAACCAGTTGTTGATAGTTCAAAATGTCATACTATATTACTACAAGCGTTGCTTGAGTATTCAAGGGGAATGTACCTGTATTCTTAAGAACAGAATACCTGGGAACAAAATGTCACTATTTTCCTCCTGCTGATAAAATACAGGACTGTGTAATTATTCAGTGTAATTACCACCTAACACTCTGAAAATCTGTTGGTGAATGTCAATGGTCAAAGTTAATCAACTATCTCAAAATCACTCAGAAAAAGAGGATTCCCTAGTTATCACAGAGGAAGCATAACATCTTTTCTTGAAGTGTCCCAGGCAAAATGAACCAGTTCCTTGCTTTCTGTACTGCTATGTCACCCAGGAATACCAGGGTGCTCTCCTGAAAAACATTTCCATCACCAAGCAAATAATTGCATTATAAATAGGAAAATTTTCATAGAAAATGGTTTGGGAACGAATGGAAGGGTTGTGTTTTCTTTTCAACAACCCTAATTATCAAACTAGTTCAAGCAATTCCAGGTGACTCCCTGAGGGATAGTAAATGTCTTAAACTTAGAATAAGTTTCTACCCTGAATGCTCTCCATGCAAAATAAAGTAAGTCATGAACAACAACTAAATGACAGATCAGCTGCTCGAAATTTAAGTTTCACACTCTAAATAGGAAGGGTCTAAACAAATGGCTGCATACATTTTATAATTATTCAGGAGGCCTTCATTATACTTCTTTTTATCACTTTACAGAAGGTGGAGCAAAAAGAAGCAGCGGCAGCCTTTTGTATGTCTCAAGAATTTATTTCAATGGGAAAAAGAAATTGCTGTGCAGATTCTGTTGACACTAAAGATACACAGCCTCTGCTGGTTTAAAGAAACACAGTAATTTAAATTGGCTTATTTATATGGAAAATATCTTTTGCATATGCAAAGGATTTTAAAGTTACATGAGCTTTTTGTATACTTTGTTGTTTATACTTTAACACCACATACATAATTCAATCAAAAAATGAATTTTATCATAAAGCAAAAATGTTCTCCATTTTGCCAGCACATCTATCAGATTTTTCAGTCAAATTTATATATATTTTTTGTGAGTTCAGACATTTATTGTAGTCATTAAATGCATACATTTTGTTTGCCACACTTTTCTGGGTTTTATCAGTAATTGCAGCTTGCTAATAATTCTTAGCTTGCTATTCTTCACCTCTTAGTGGCTCTTGTTTTGTGGGGGAAGATACATAGTAATATAGACTGCCAGGTTAAAAAAAACCTCCATCTCTTAGATTGACAGACTTAGCTGCGATAGTCTTTTTAAACTTAAGACCAATAAGAAATAAATTCTGTTTTATCCTGTTTAGCCAAAACAACAAAGCAAGGGGGGTTTTCCTACGGGTTTAGTGTAAAAGTCCCCAGATGACAAACACGAAAGCCTAGATATCAAACAGGATGAAATGCTGATGTTCAACACCTGCACTGTGTGAGGGCCAAGAAGTAAGCTAAAGCCTTTGCTAACCCACACAGCTGCTTGACAGTGCAGTTTTTAACCCTTTCCTCTTCCTTCTCAAATTCCATACTTTAAATAGGATAGGATTGAATGATGCAATCAAAAGAGATGTTAAAGTGCAGTTCTAAACCAGAGACTGCATTCTGCCTTATTGTCAAAATGTATCAAATTACTATTTTATTTATATTAAAAGGCTATATAGCCTTTTAGTATTTTTTAGCTTTTAGTAATACTGGAAAGGATTATTTATGGCTACAAAATTTCATACGCTATGTGGAACTATTTTCTGCGCCTACCAAAATATTTGTACCATCACATTGTTATATCTGACCAGGCATATGCCGCTAAAAAAACATGAGTGTTCTAATCTTTCACTCTGCTTTTCAGAGTCTGCAGTAGTGTGACTAACGGCCATCCAGCCAAAGCTGAGCCCAGGTATCTACTGGATGTGCTTTTGCATTTCTTTAGCACTGCACATTCATGACGAAGTGCAGAGGGTTTATGTGCAATGTCAGAAATGCCTGAACAGCGGCCCATATTGCAGCAGTTCTTACATTCTAGGAACTAGGATGGAACTAGATGATCTTAAGATCCTTTCCAACCCTAACTATTCTATGATTCTATGACTGTCATTCAAAAAGAAGAATATTTGACAGTTTTCCTCTGTCATAATTGATACTAAAAATGATGGTCACATCATTTGGTCCTCAGTCAGTTTTAACATAAGCCTCACAGGCTAATTGCCATTGTAGATAAAAGCAGAGTGCCTGTGAAAACTTGTGCCACTGGCAGTTAATTTGTAATTTTAAATTTGTTGCTTTCTGCTTCTTTCAGCATTCCATGTAGAAAACATCTTCTAGTTAGAAAATGTCTTCCATTATTGCTTGGAAAACTCTAAAAATTCAAAACCCATAGCTGAATACTGGAATAACACAAGATACTGCATATGGAAGATAGTTCTGCTTCTTACAACAGAAAGCGGGCTCAAAATGGAAAGGGTGTGCAAAATAGGCATTTCCCCCATACCTCACTGATGCCAGGGTATGGTCACACCAATGAAGCAGGAGTATTTTTCATGCTCCAAGATCTCAGAGGCAAGGACGTGCAATTTTGATGTTAATTACTTGACCAAAGATGTTTCAAGTTTTGGTATGCATCACAAGAATATTAATTTCTCCCTTGTAAAACTAAATTATAACCAAAAGTTTGACAACATCTGTGTGGAAACAAAGAAAAGGCAAAACAAAATTTCTTTTAACTTGCCATCTCCTTTAGCCCATCCTTTTAACCTCTATTTGAACTTTTGCAGTAGTTAAATTGTAGATTGACACTTTTAAAAGAGCTAAAAAGTGCTGACAGTGTTGGAATAAAGGTTTGAACACACTAATAGGTTTTAGTGTCTGAAACTTTTGATAATTTGGCCCTGAGTGTCATGGGTCTTTCTGAGTAGATTCCATCTGTCCCATAAAATTATGTATTTAATCGTAACACAGACCTTTGATCTTCTCTGTGTGAGGATCTTCGTGTTCCATAAAATCAACAAGATGCTCTCATTCACTGGAAAGCCAGATCTCAGACTTGGTGATAGGTGAGACTGTAGTCATTGTTAGTGTATGTGCCTTTTCCCCTTTTGTTTATGTCACATTTTGGTTGCAGGATGACTCAAAAACAGTGATGAAAAATCCAGCTTTATTACAACATAGTGGGCTAGCATTTGGCCATGTTAACATAATACCAACTGAGACTGTAAAATAAATAGTTGCTACATTGGGCAGTAAAAAACACTGTAGACATATCAGCAATGTTGTTTGTTTGCTTTTCATTAGTGAAGCGGTTTAACATCTGTAGGTGTTCTTCACATCTGTAGGTGTTACACAAACATGACAATTATTAGGGTTTACTTCAGATTAGGGTATTTTTTACCTGAGTACATAATTAGAAATAAAACTCAGACGGAAAGCCCACTTGCCACTTGTGTGGTTATACAAAATACCTGTTAGTCAAGAGTACCTTCAGCTACTCCTGACAAACCCGAAAAGTAGCCCAGAGGCATAGCTCTCTCCATGCCAAGAACACATCCACAGCAAGTCCATAGCACAGTGCAGAGCAAACTCGTACACAATCCTTTCTTGCTGAGACTCTCAGTCCTACACCCAGAGAGCTTCCACCAAGGTACTCAGGAGCTCTGTAAGACACCCAGAATCACCAGTACAGGGGAAATCCAAACAGGGCTGAATCACAGCTGGCCTCCACAGTCCCAGAAAATGAAGCACTAAGAGCCCTCAGGGGATTCCCTCATCCTGCCTCAGCATCCACAAGCAGTGCTGCTGTATCTGAGTACTTTTATGCAGACAGATGTAGGACAGGATTTTCCCTTAGAGACTTGTCAAGTTCATTCAAGACCTACACTGGAAAACACAGCCCAGGTGCTTCTACTCCCTGTACCTTCATCCTCAAAACTCATTTAGGTCCTTATGAGTGCTAGTTGGTGAAAACAACCTCTGGCACTGCAAACACTATGTTTAAGATTGTCTGAAATGCAGAAAAAATCCTATTATGACATGAAATAAATTTCATGTATTTTTGGTCTTATCTCCTAAGAAAACTTTATTCACTGTATTCATTTAGTTTGCTGTTTTATCTAAATATTATCAGAGAAACAAACTTTTTTCCAGCCACTTAGCACATCATCAGTTAATGATATTATTAATATAATTCTATTAATTAATAAAAATCCTGTTTTCCTAGTACTATGAATGCTAATAATACTGAAGTTGTATTCTGTGTCATATCATTTACTTCTAAAACCAGATGATAAAACCATGAAATGTTTTCATGTAATTTACAGTTACCTCATTAGATGGCAGTGTAACATTCAAAAGAAATGTTTTATTCTTTTACACATATTTATTTCATATTCACCTTTTTTGGTGATTTTATGTTAAGTGATAAATCTAATCTTCTTCTAAAGAAAAATCTAGTTTTACATTTTAGAATGTTACAATCTAACATCTGGAAGTGTATCTTAAATGTAAATGCTGAGTGTTGATAACTGAATCAAGATATTATTCTTCTTGCCAAAAAAGTTATAACTTTTACTGCATGTTATTTACCGTCATCTTTAACTCATAGGGTCTAGTCAAGAAACTTGTGTTGCAGAAATCAATTTGTTGAGAGGAATGATAGTTTTAAACATTGTTTGTAACTTTTTGATCTTTAGGCCAGCTGAGAAGCAAGTTAACTCCAGATGAAAGTTCGGAACTACTTTAATATGTTTTCCCTAGTAGAAAGAATCTTTACAAAGTCAAGGATCATCAGAGAATTATTCCTCTTGTATCATACCTACCTATACTGCCCATTTCCTACACTAAAGTCAGGTTTGTGCTGCTCTGTAGTGCAAAGACTTGTTATCTTCATTTTCAGAAAACCCTATTTTTCTAGAACTGAAAGCACATCTCAGGACTTCTTATTCTTTCCTAATTCCTTTATGCTCCTTTCATCTCTTGATTTATCTAGCAAGGAGGAAGAAGTATTAAACGGTATGACTGATAGCGAAGTAAATCAAATACGTTCAAAATATCTAGTTAAGTTTCATATTCTTCTGTATTTGCAATTTTAAGTTTAGCAATGCAGCCAGTGCTGGAATGGGTTTTCAAGATTGGCCAGCAGTAACTTGCTGGTTCTGAATGAGAATCTTGTCTTGAAATTCAATCACTTAATAGTTCTCACACTAGTAAAAAGCTCAAGGCCACAACTTATTATTTACAAGTTATTCCCAGCATGCTAGGATACATTCCTTGGACCTTGAAATCTTCATACATGATAATTCTTAGTACTGAAGACACAGACAACTTCCCTTGAACACGCTGGTTTATTTTGAATTGGTGAAAAAAAGGTATTTTCCTGATACAATGAAAACTAGCCCTCCATTATAGTTAACTGAGTAACATTGTTTTGCATGGAAAAAAGTCATAAAATATAAAAAATATAAAAAACATTTGCAAAGAGCTGCAGATGGGTATTTTTTTACCTAGTGACCAGGTAATTGAAATGACATATGAAATCCAATACAAAAAGCTATCTTACACAGTAGCGGTCTCTGAAGTACCTATTGAGACTCAGAAAAAGGATCCTAGTGTTACAGCAGGTAGTTCTGTGGAACAGAACTCATCTCAGTTCTCAGGAGCAGTCCAGGAAAAAATAGCCAAGAAAAATTATAGGGCTTACTTTATATGAATTCTTTCTTAGAGTACAAACCAAACAAATATATACCTATATCATGAATTTAGTAGACAATTTCATCAGCGACAAAAAGAATAAAAATAAATTGGCAATAAGGATGTTCAAAGGTACCCATATAAGGTATGAGTCAAATAGAGAGAGACAGAAAGAATAAAAGACAAATTTCTGCACTGAATGTATAATTGCATAGTGGAAATCACTTAGGTGCTAAAGACTTCATAAGCTCAGAGAAGTTTAGACAAATTCGTGGAAGACAAAGAACACGTAAAGACAAACATTTGAATACAAAGGCATTGCCTTTGATTCAAGAAACCCCTCTGTTCCAAGGAGTTGGAGAGCAAAAGGGTGATGGGGAAATAACACTGTGTCATGGGTTCAGCAGTAGCAGTCATTTTTCTTCTTCTTGGTAGCTAGTGCAGTGCTGTGGTTTTGACTTAGGCCTGGGAACAGCACTGATAACACCAATGTTTTTAGTTATGGCTTAGTGATGTTTGGTCTGGCCAAGGATTTTCTGAGCCTCATGCTCTGCCAGGGAGGAGGGGGAGCCGGGAGGAAGCAGAGACAGAACACCTGACCCAAACTGAC
>JANRGW010003757.1:71501-87727 GCA_024733675.1 Psilopsiagon aymara
CAGGAGCAGAGGGAAGAAAAAGGGGGAAGTGAGTGAACAAACTGTGTGGCTGATTTATGGCTTAAACCACGACACACTGTATGTTTGTTCTGGACCTATCTTTGCATCTGGCATTGGCCATTAGATAAGACAGGAGAATGACTGACAGACCCTCTGGTCCAACCTGGTGCCACTGTTCATAAGGAAAAAAACTAATAAGAATTATTACTGCTATGTACATGCTTCAGACTGTTCTCAAGTGCCACATGCTTCAGATGACATCCTTTTTTTTTCCCCTGGGAATGAATTCTGCCTTTGAAACATACAAACAAAATGTCCACCTAGAAAGTGGTTTTTGCATTTTGAATCACTCCATCTATGCAGATCTATATTTCTATACTTTTTGCAAATCAGTAGGGTTTCAGTCTTGCTGGAGGAGTATTATAGTAAAGAACTGCACTAGCTCCTCAGCATTTCTTTATCAGCAGCTGTTCTGATAGCAGCATAACTTTTACTGGGGGAAAAAAAAAGCAATTCCCAGTTTAAAAATGCAGTTTACATTTCTCCCTCTTTGCAATATACATGCTGCCAACAAGGTTACTGATGTACTGTTTCTCCTGATTGTCCTTCTCAAGGTTACAGAGCTAGTACGGCAGGTGCCTGATAAGAGAAAGCACCCTCCTTAATGTTGCACTGTCCTTCCATGAACAGTGGTTGCTGAAGTGGACTGTTTTGTCTCAAAACATTTCTTGAGGGATTGCTATTTTTCAAATAACATCTGATGTGACAAGCACTTTAAGAATCTCTGGTTCTTTAAAATTACACCTATTCCTCTGGAAAGGCATGCTAGCAAAATGCCACGTCCTTTACTGGCATTTACCCCGAAGGCTAGGAAAGCATTTCTGTGATAAGTGGAGTTCTGAGAGTACAGAATTACAGCAAATGTCTTGTACAGATCTACTTTAGCCTGGTTCTTGTTCCTGCACCCTATCAGAGTTGATAGTTTTTTCCTATCTGTGTGAAATTATTCTTTAATTCCTTGTGTTTACACCAGTATGAGCATATCACAGATCCGGTCACAAGTTTGTGTCTCCGATAGAAATGCCTCTTTGAGACTGTCTTCATTTTTGCTGTATTTCAAATGGCATGATTATTAGCCCCCTACTTTTCTTTTCAAACTTCATTAAGAATATAAATTCTCTTAATTTAATTTTCTGCTTCACTTTATTAGCAAGTAACTCAGTTCCAGGAAATAGAAAAGCAGAAAACTGACATTGTCATTGAGTCCTTGGCAGAAGGAAGACTGCCAAGGAAGACTGTGATGAGATGACACAAGCCTATTAAAAATAGAAGGAAAGAACACAAACAGAAGAAATTAATTATCTTAGTATTGATAATATATGAAAAAAATGGTTTCCAATCTTTTTCTGGTTTTTAAAACTACATGGCTACGAACAGTTGGGGTTTTTTTCCATGGTAGCTTTACTATAGCAAGCAGAAATATAACTTTTAAACTAAGGTCTTTAAAAATGAAATCCAGGATGATGATGAGGAGGATGATGACGATGATGGTGATGAACATTATTATTATTATTATTGTTCTTATTAAGAATAGTTATTGTTGTTATTGTCTGTAGTATAGCAAAAAGGTATTGCAGGTCATGTTTTATAAGTTCATTAAGATGCATTAGAGGTGGCTAGAGTTCCCAGAGAAGCTGAAGCACTTGCTAATGGCTCTGCAGTATGTGTCCTATCATGCCTTCATGTTGAAATACCTTCTGGCAAAATTTGTCTTCTTATTGGACACAATCAGATACTAACTCAGACTTGAAACATATCTCTCTCACATTCATGTTTACTAATATATTAATGTTTCAAATGTTAAAAATAATACATTGGAACATAATTTTTCTCTTTTTTTTAACACTAGGAAAACACAAATGTTCTACAGAGCCATCTGGGGACTTAGGAAGTTTTAAATGTAAATCATATATATGAAAAACTACAGAAGTGAATATGAGCACATAACTCTATTAGCATATTTTATCTATAAGTGAATGTGTCAGACCAGAACAGAATAGATAGCCCAAAGTCTTCAGAATTTTGTGACATTAGTGCCAAAAAAAATGTTACTATAAAATTATCGCTCAATCTGCATTCACTATCAAACAAATTCATGCTTCCCATCCAGTTTGTAGAACGTGTGAAAAACATCACTATGATTGCCAGTAATCACCCTTGTTTGACTATTTAGCTGGCAAATAAAATGCAGAATGCTGAGGGATATGAAAACTTGTACCTCAAAAGACCTCAGGCACCACAGTCAGACAAAATGGAAAGTGGTGAGTCTTTAAATGAATGTTTTTAAAAGAAAAAAGTTCATCTGCCTTTTAAGGATAGACAGCCAATAAGACTTGCATCAGACCATTTTCTGATCTTGCTTCCCACCTATATGACCAAGGGCTAAATGCTAGCAAAGTGGTTTGATCTCAAACTGCTGTTGTCTCCCTTCTCTACACACACACCTTCACTGCTACCCACATCCTTCAGTGCATTGCTTGTCTCAGGCAGTCTTTTGCATTTCCTAACCTTGTTCTTTTACCCATCTTTGCACAGAAACACATTGGTGTTACCGCTGCAGGTTTAGGTAGCCACGCTGGGATTTGGCATGTCCCAGGAAGCAAGGCAATACTTTTCTTGAGTGCAGTAAGAGATGCCTCTTCGTAAAACCAGGACCAGCTTTACAAAATCCAGTTGCCTCTCACAGTAAACAGTACAAGCATCTGTGGCACAGCCTTCATCAGAAAGGTCCATCTCTCTCCAATTAAACAGGAGATAACGGATGATCAAGGAATTCAGGTTACAGTTTGTAAAAAATGAGAGGGTAACTAGAAAGACTTCATTTCCTCATGAAGCTGAATGTGGCTTGTGAAGGGAGGGTAAGACGATATGTACATAGAAGAATTGATGACTGACAGACAAAATTTTGGAGGGAATCAGCTTCATGGAGAGCATAGTTTGTGCAAATAGTCAGGGATTTGGGATTGAGAATTGTTCATAATACATTAACCCCATCCTGCCATTCTCAGTGCTTTGGACCACTTTCTAATTCTGCCTTTCTAATTTGATAAAGAGAAGCAGAGATGTTAGCCAATTATGATTTAATTAGCTGAGTATTCCCCTATATTTCCAATGACCTTAAAGAGATTATTTTCCTACTATACTGTATATATTTACTTTCTGGTAACAGGAAAAATAAAGGTTATGCCTCATAAGTACACCAGTGAATTTCCTTCTCTTTTTTTTCAGCTATGTGAAGGAAAACATGAACAAAAAATTGAAGTTCAAAAACACCCAAAGATCAAAAATACACCTTTTGATTATTTTTCGTTTACTATCAGATCTCTTCTGCTGATTTGAATAGGTTACCTAGCAGAAACAATGTATAAAAGTCTGTCTTTAGATCTCTGATAGGAAATCCCCACTGCAGCAATAAATATTATATCCGTGGCAGGCAATTGGCAAGCTACCTTGATCATGATAGTCCCTGGCTGACAATCACACAAAAGTGAGACCAGAAAGTATATCTTAAATGTTTCAGCACTTGGATTTTCCTAACTACTCCTTTCAAGTACTTTATGAACAACTTGTATATAGATCAAAACATGCTAATTTCATCATTGCTGGCCAGCATCATAAAAGAATCATATGAAAGCATATGGGCACACTCACCAACTTTTTAAGGAACCAAATCTTTCATAGAACTATTGAAGTTTCTTCATGAGATAAAAGAGTTTGCTGTTTTGAAACAATAGTACATCTTTTTTTAATATGAAAACATATGAGAGTGCTATATGTCATTCATTATCTGTCACCTTTTCATTTAAAATGCTTTCAAGGGGCTGCCTAAATATGTAAAAGTAGCAAGGGGCTAGTACACTGCACTGCCAAGATAGGTTTGAGCTTTGACCCTGAATACACTGCCTAATTCCCCAAATCATCAAGGAAAAAAGTATCAAAAAAGCATATGCAATACCTGGCTATGAGATTATACTGGGGTTTTTTTCTCTCTTGCAACAGTATTTGAAGGAGCACAGAGGAGCTGCAAGTGGTCTGTTCTCAGAGATGTGCACAGATAGGAAATCCAATCTTAAGAGTAACCTAAAGAAGGGAGAGGAGGTGAGAGCATTAAGAAAATACAGATTCACCATATGAAAAACACCAGCAAAGCAGGTAGAATGTCTTAAGGCAAACTTTGCAAATAACCTAGAATTAGATGACTTGAACTTTCCAGAGGGTATGTGCCCTGAATAAAACCTACAGAAACATCTACGTTTTCCTTATTGCAGTTGTTTGCCTAGCACCATCATCAGAATTAAGAACCCTTTACATAGTTAAAATTAGCAGACGCATTCCTAGATAAAAGAATTTATCGCTTCATTACAGTAAACTTGAGGAGTTAACTGAGGTTATAAGCCACAAAACCAGAACTACTACAGAAATGCAGGTATCTTGGGCCCAGTTTTTAGTAACAAATCAAATGCAATATGGCACTTGCAATGGTACTTGAATATAAACCTGAGACATTTCTGGTCACATAAGACAATTTCATCCTGCACCTTACAATGCTCAGCAATCACAAAGTACAAAACTCACCCCAAGAGACTTTATGATTCTGGAATATGCTTGCATGACACCATGTCCTAAAAGATAAAGTGTGAGTGACTAAATACTTTGCCACGCACAGGTTTAGGGTCTAGTGTTTGGCAGTTGCTAGCTTATACATAAAGATTATAGCACAGAATTACGCGCATTTGGTGACCGTTAAGTACTGAATTCTAACCCACTACGGAAAGTTTGGACAAAGTAATCTTCTCACAGCAAAAATCTACTGCCAGTTTATTCAAAGTGGAATAAGACTGTAGCAAGAGCAGGTATTCTTTTGGATTAGCTGGAAAAAGATTGGGAAGAAAAAAACAGATATCCAGATCCCTCCAGTAAATCATAGGGGATAGCTAAAGTGGTTTCTGAAAACATAAAAAATAAAAAAGGAAAAAGAAAGAAACCTCTGATCTGTGATAAGAGCTACAGATCTCAAAGTTTGACTGGAGGGCCAGCAACACAGCATAGCTTTGTAGAACCATGACAAGGAGTTTGCTGAACAGGAACAGCTACTATATGTCATTTTAAAAATCAAACCCCATTCTAAATCATATCTGGAATAGAGTAGCCTACAAACAGGCATCTGTATCTTTGTGTTAAAAGTTACCAAACGTACAGATCATTTTAATAGGCCCATTCTGCAGCAGGTTAAGTCTCCTGACAAATCTGCACAGTCACATGTGTTATAAGACTTTTCCGCAGTTGATGATTTATTAGAAATACTGTCCCCTTATAGGTGTTTAAATCAAGATTTAAAGACTTTAATAGATTGTCACAAGTTTGAATATCTGGAGGAAAACACAGAACAAAAAGCACAACACAATTCTGACTTTTCAAGATGTCAGTGGATTATTCTACTTTTCAGAAAAAGAAAAAAGATGGGCAAAGTGATACTAAATCTAAGAGATGAAGACACAGTCTTTGTTCAGCTGAACAGGAAAAGAGTTTCTGGCTGGAGTTCAAAACTTGATAAATAGTCTGATCAGTAGGCTCTCCAGCAAGGAAGACTTACTAAATCTGAAAATCATCTTGGAGCTTGCAAAAAGTGCTGAGAATATTCCCCTTCCTATCATTTCACCTCCATCATGTCCATGCCAAGTTCCAGCCAACTGGCTTCCACCCATATTTCTACTAGAAAAAGAAATTATATTGTTCTGGCTCAAGCAAAACAGGAGACATAGAATTAGCATTATTAGGATATTCATGACTTGGTAGCTAATTGCTTTATGCTCCTACCTAGAAGTTTCAGCACAACAAGGTTCAACTGCTAAAACTCATAGGTCTAAGCACTATCATAGGTGTAAGCCTATCACCTCCTTCTGATACTCTCAATCATGTACAGATGAAAGCACCCTAAGGCAAATCTAGCCACCATGAGACCCATGTTCATGTCTCCAGCACCTTACAGCCACTGGAATTGGATGGTAGATCTCACATAAATAATAAAAAGACAGATATGTTCCCTGAAACACTAAGACTATTACTGCCAGGAACAAAGGAAATGTAATTTGAAAAGCATCTTCTATGAATATATGCTAGTACATATGTAAAAGATGACATTTGGGAGACAAATGTAATTTAACTTAAGCTCTTTCATATATCAAGTAACACTCAATACTTGAAGACATCCATGACAGTGGTTTGTGATATTTTAAGTGTGAATAAAGCATGATGAAGTTTTCCTGTAATTAGAAAAAATATATAAACCAGGATTTTACCACAGAAAGACTTTTATTAAACTCACTTGCAGTAGACTGCCTTTCTAAAACTCTTACTCCTTTGCCCTGTGAATTGCAATTACTAGAGATTTTCTGATAAGAGAACACCAAAACCATTTTGGATGTGTTTGAAATACAGAGCGCTACTGTCACCACTGTGTTAATTCAGTATTTTCTCTTTTTCCTGAACTTCCAGAATGGTTCTAGTGTCTGATCATGTTGCAGATGAAACAGCTATTTTGGCAAGCTGCCAATCAATTTCTGTTTGAAATTTAATCTCTCTCCAACTGGCAATAGAAGTAACTGTTTGACCTCTTCCCTGTTTAGGTTTTTTTTCACCCTATTTGCATACAACTTGTTCATAAAGATGCCACGGTTAAGTATGTTCCACCTGAGAAGCTTTTACACCTTTCTGGTTTTATGCCCATGAATCTCAGACTGTTAAGGACTCTTAGCAACACGATAACATAGCATTGTCAAGCTCTGCAAAACTTCCTATCAAAAACTTAGCTACAATTAGTGCCATAAACCAAACTTTCCTAATTAACGTTTTGATGGAACAACTTCAGAATGTTCTGTTTTTCTCTCTAGCATAGAGAAATTTATTTACTGCCTCATACAGAGACAAGAACATGTATACATGACACTAAGTATGTCAGACATACACTGACACTAAGTAAATTAACAGCAATGATTTCACCACAGAAGCTGAATATACCACAGCAAAGGAAATCATTTGAAGATAAATGTCTGACAGTGCAGGTTGATGCAGACATCCAAGAGGTGTAGAACTCCACCATCATGTTCTTCAATGCTGTAAAATGTTTACTTCTCTTTTCTTTCTCATAAAACGAAATAACCCATAGAAGAATTGACTAATCCTAGCCAGGTCCTAATCTTAGTCAGGATTCTACAATGAATGCCCAGAATTAAAGCCTTATTTCTACTTTCTTCCCTGTGCAGTAGAGGTGCGGTGTGGTCTGATCTCATGCAGCCATTGTTATGTTCCTATAACTTCAATCTTCAAATGGTTGCACTACCAAAAACCCCACCAAATAACTGCAGAGACTTTAACAGCAATGAAGTAAATAATTATTCCTCTCATGAAAAGAAAAAGGATCAAATGCAGAGATTTCCAAAAGGCCTCCTCGCTGATAGCATCTCCATGCAGTATGGAACAAAACTGAAGCATCTTAACCACAGTGCTCTCAGTATTTATGACACAGGCTTGGTCCAGTACATTAAGGCTATAGTGAAGATGCATTTATGGTGTATAAAACTAGCTGAGCTCTGTTTAGTTCTTTGCTGTACAAAAAAAGGAGCATGGCAAACCTAACGATTTGCAATGGTATAACTAGAGCCATAGTACGGTGGTACTAATATGATTACATAAACTGAAAAAAACAAATAATAATAAATACACCCATAGCCCATATGGCTGCTGGTAAAGAACTCTGTTAAGTAAAACTTCACAAAGCTACCAAAGCATGATTGGTTTGCTATGAAAAAGAGCTAACAAGGCACATAAAGAAATGAAAATAGCTGGAAATGAAAGCTAATATTAAAATGTACTTGCTGAATGACTCTCACATGTCAGAAGTTAAATTCTGCACAATCCTGGAGCACTACCAAAGTGCATGCCCATACCAGTGATTTGAAGTTTCAGATAGAATAAGTGAAGCTGGGCTGTCACACCTGAGCATGACGATAACATCAATAAGCTTATGACAGAAAACCTGCAGATACAAACAGGGCCAAACTGCTCCATGCAAACACAAATGGTTCAGACCAATGAAAGGACTGTGTGCCTGTTGACTAGCTCTCTCTTTTTCTGATTATATCAGCTTGCCTAATAAAAAATACCCATTTCCAGAGGCACTTGCGTTCTCCTATATCTTATAACTATTACAGCTGGAAGACTTCCACAAAAGACTGTTAACAATACTACTATCTGCATTCTGACCGAGAGCGTAAAGATTAATAAAAGTTACAATTTTACTTCAAATATGTTCAGAAGTCAAGGTTAGTCCTGGGTTTCAGAAAATCTCCTGCATGGCCAGTATATTATTTCTGACACAACTTGGAAAAGAAAGCAGCAGAAAACAAAGCATGTGAAGAAATACAGAACTGGCATAGAAAACTCAATTTCCAGCCAGCTCAGAGATCAAAGGGCCAAGTTTTACACTTACTAGGAGAATCAGAGAAAAGCAGAAAGTGCGTCTGAACCTTCTATACAAACTCCATAACTACCTTGAATATAGTTTCTTCTTGCCTGGAAAAAAGGAAAGGCAAAAAAAAGAGCAGCCACTGACATTTTCTCTGCCTTCAGAGATTTCCCCTGAACCTCTTCATATTACATCATCCCCACAGCTTTCAGATTGATAGGGCTATGCAAAATGTAATGAGTGGTAAACTAGATCATTAATTCTACTGGTTAAACAAAACCAACCTCTCCCCCTTTATCCAGTTGGGCTTTCTGGAACCACACAAATAAAACAACCACTGACAACTGAAGTTATTAGTCTAACGACATCTGAAAAGGGCTATTTTGAGGTGTTGGTTTTGCATCTCCCATTTTCAAACTAGAAAAACATTAACTGCATCTGATGATGATGGATAGGACGTAACAGAGAATAAAGAAATACTGCAAGCAAAATGAAATAGGAAAATGTGGTATCTTTCTTCAATGGCAGTACATGAGAACTGAAAAATGAGTCTGTGACAGATTTTTAATGCTCTGGAGGGTTTATGCAGGCATTTAGCACCACCATACCTACACAATTATGTTTTGTTCAAGGATTACTGGCATATATCTAAAATGGGAATGGGGCAAGAAAATGAGAAGTACAGATTGCTTTCTTCATCTGTATGTTGGCTAGGTGTTTGGATGCAGAAGTTTCGGCTGATTATCTACCACTTACCCCTGGTTACTGTTCTGGACTGTGTTATATCCGTGAAAGAAAGATGCACAATAACAATAATAACAAGGATTACAGCCTTTCCCATCTTTAAAGTATTTTTGGGGTACTTGGATTAACAGCAAACTGCTAATCTAAAGAAAGATAACTCTATTTTTGGTATGATTTAAACACTGTGTTTTCCAGAAATGCATGGAATTATGCCCTGAGCAGCAGCCACTGTTTTTTTACAAAATTTACATGAAATAAATTATTTTTTAATGCAGAGGAAAAAAAAAACAATTTAAAGCAAATACTTTAGTTCTCAGTTATTGATCTATTACTAATGTGACTCAGTGTCATCCACAAAATCATTATTTCATGATAAGTTGAAGTGCATTACAATAGTATTTTATTAAACTGCATTCAGTGCACAGTAGATCTTCCACTGCTTCTTTTGCAGAAAATGATAATGAAGCCTTTAACTTTTCTAAGTTGCATTTTGCTAGCCACAAAGTGCTGAAACACTTTTTTGTGTATCTGCATTCAACTTTCATTTGGCAGAGCACAAAATGATTTTGTCAGCAGTCCATCAGTAATCTATGCTCATTCATTTCTTGTTATAGATTGAAAGAAGTTGAGATATAGTAATGGCTCTAGCAAGTGTGTTATATAATGGAAAATGCTTTTTGTCAATATCTTGGTTTGACATAAAGGATGCATATGCAGTACCTGAATCACATCCACAAAACTGAGCTAAAATGAGTTGGAGCCCACTGGGAGCGTTGGCACCTGAAATATGAACACCCCTCTGGTACATTATAAATATTGCTGCCCTCTCCTGCACTTTCTTGCAGGCCTTTTTCTGGACCAACTTTGCCATGGAGGTGGTAATCACCTTACAATGAGCTTCAGCAAGTTTAGGTCTAAATCATACAGGTTCTGCCATTAACCCTTAGTATTCTTACAGAGGGCAGAGACTTCCACAGATGAGTTTGTCCTTCATAAGTGACAATCCTGAGTTACTGTAAAGTAAACCAGTGTGATCTGTTGTATAGCTGAAACTAACTAGCATTAACATAGTAACATAGCTCATCTTTGCCCTGACAGTCTTCATACAAAAACTTCTACAGAGATTATTCCTTAAAGGAGGAATTAAGATGAGAAAGTAGCCTCCTTTTGCTCCTCTGCATTCCGTGGAGAAACAACCTTCATCCACAGCAGCTTTCTGTTCAGCAGTATCAGAAACTTCTTACTCTGATACTGTTTCTCCTTGAACATATTGATAGGGAATATAATTAAAATAAATAGTGTTGAGAATCATACATTAAAATTTGAAGTAATTCAGAGAATATTTATTTGTTAGTAAAGACAGTAGGATCCATTTGGCAAAAAGAAGAAAAAAAGAAATCAGGCATGCTGTGATTTGCAGCAAGATTTCAAGAGATTTTCTTTCAAGGTAACTGCAATACACGTCACAAATGTCGCAGGTTTGAAATGTTACACGTAGTGTGCTGAGTGACTCTCAATTTAAAAATGACAGTAAACCAAATAAAGTGAAATAATCTTTAATTCCCTTTTTAAATGTGCATTGGAATTCAATACAGATCTGTAAGGCACTCTCATAGGCAAAAAAAAATTAAAAAATTAAACATTCTTTTAAAAAATAAGGACAGTCACAAGGCAATGGTATGTGCATAAAATATAACCTTATCTGTAACCGATAAACAATGAAATATGAATGTTCAGGTTCTGGATGCATTGCAATGTAATGCCATTTCTGCCTCATGACACTACTCAAATGTAAATATTGGCACCGTAAATGATTTTTCATTGGGGTTAGGGGCTTGTATTCTCTTCATATCCCAGTAAAAAATAAACTCTTTAATAAATAAATATATAAAATAAATATATGCTATCTGGAGATATATAAATAGGTCCATCCTGAAGAAAAGTTCCACCTCTGACTATGATGCATCAACATCTAAGATCCATTGCTACAGTGGAGACACTATGACTTCACATATAGTTCTCAAGATTTATTACTATTTTACAGTCCATTTCTTTCTTCCAGCTGTCATCTCATCAGCATGAGCAGGCAGTCCTCTGCTAATGCATGGACTATAGGTAATCCAGACAAATTTGCCAAGATATTATTATTTTTAAAAAGTCACACTCCAACTTCCCTCTGGTTAATGGCTACCAAACAGTTCAGCTTTGAAAGAGGCTGGTCCACTGTTAGCTTTAAGCCTTGTCTCCTAAATCCAAAGGTTATAAAATAGATGCTCGCCTATCACAAAGTAGCTTCTTCCAATCCATCATCCCAGGCCTCTGCAGGTTCCTCATGCTGGTATTGCCATGAAAACAGGGGCAACAGCTCCAGTGTTTTGTTTTTTTTTTTCCCCCCATAGTCGGCTCCCTCTTCAGCTGTATCCTAAGACATCTTTGTACAGTTCTGGAACTCTTTCAGGATCCACAGGCCGGGGCAAGAAATGAGTGAATTTCTGGTGTCTTTTGGACCTTGCCCCATCTCTGGGAGTACCATCTTTGTTAAGTGCTACGAAGTATCGCCGCCCCGAATCTCCATGTTTGTATACATTGGACGAGTAGGTGTTGTACCAGTTCTCTTCAAACTGTTCCCTAAAGATGCATTCAGAAGTTAGTTTCTCCTACAGAAAGAAACAGCAAAGAAAAGTAAGTCAAGCTGTTGCTAGATATCATAACACACATAAAAAAATACATTGTAAAAATAAACAAAATGGTTTAGGCTTTGTGTGGCCTTACTGTTCATTTAACTGTCAACACATCAAACTTAAGAAAAGTATGTAGACTTGACACTGAATCTGGAAGCCTACTTTAATCTTAACTGTTTTTAAAGCTGGACCTGTACATATGCAATTTTGATTTTAAATACAAATTAGATATTTATTAACATCTAAGTAGGCATTGTTCATGATTTAACTAAAATACCTGGCCTACAGGAACTCTATTATGTAAAGCTGCATCTACCATTCTAGAAATGGGATTTGGTGGAAGGACTCAGATGCAATGGAACACATCAGAAAGATACTTCCATGTGTTCTTTGTGGTGTGCATCATTTCTCACATTTTAAACCACAAACAAAGGAATTGGAGAGATGGAGTATTTTATCTCAAGATGCTTTAAGACTTGAAAGAAGAGTCTGAGACTTATTTCCCTGAGAATACTGGAAAAAAATCACAGATTACATTTTTACGGTCATACATTGAAGTTATTCAATAGATACAAATCAAATGCTTCATTATTCAATGAAAATATTCCAGCCAGGATCTACAGATGCTGCCAATACTCTTGCATCACTTCAGTTTTTCAACAGTGGCACCTAACTTTGACATATGGTATTGTACACGTTTGCCTGGCATTTGAAAGATTGCTTTTATGTTAAGAAGCTGGTACCTGGAAGTACCACGTGCTGGTTTGTAAAGGAGCATTTGGCTATGCATAAAGTAAGTCAGGGCATTATACTAATTGTTGCTTATTTGTTCCATAAATATCCTTTTATCTTTTTTCCAGCTGCATTCAATGTTTTTGATGATAGAGTATGCACTATGATACACTGGCAGTATTGATAGAAAGAAAATTAGATAGCAGGCAACTTAAATGCTTTTTGAATACCTGGTTTATCTATTTTTTGTCATAATTTAAGAAGAGCGTTTCTTTTTTGTTCTTTTCATCTAGGACAGAGAAACTTTTCTCATCAAATATTTAGTATCCAAGGGTATACTGTATACTTTAAAAATGTGTTATACATTTCAACAGGCAAAGAAGCTAGTGCTTTGAAAGCTAAGATTACCTCAGCTATCTCCTTGAGGGGTTTGCACAGTACTAAGAAGTGAATCAAAACTTCAACATGTATAAGCTGAATTGAAAGTGGTACTTACAGAGCCATAAAGTTCTCCTTTCTCATTCATTCCAAGATAAAGGCCACTGTCCACGCCTCTAATACTGACCAGTCCCACTGCCACACTGATGAATTCAAGGATACCTGAAAAAATAAGAGAGACTCCTTTAGTTCAATCTGTAAGCACACGATATGTAGCATCCAAAACAGTTGAAAACAATAAGTGAAAATAAATAGAAATAAGTAGAAAATAAGTAGAAAATTCACATGTGATAATAAATGCAGCTTAGCTTCTCTGAAATTTCTAATACTTCCTTTGAACATGCACAGGAAAGCATCTGAGAAGCTGCATCTAGGAACAAGATCCCTAAACCATTTAAGAACCTGGGTTTTTTTTAACACTGAATATGCAAGTACTTTACTCAGCACTGATGCTAAAGCCCTCAATACTACGTGGTTGAAATCTATATTGATTATACACTATTTGCTAAATTGCCTACTCAAACACTGGAAGACAGGTTTGAATTACCTGAACATACACTTTACTTTCTCTATAGCATTACCTTAAAAAAAACACACCAATTATTAGATCATTTGAATGGAAATCAGAGTACAGATGGGAATTTCATATAACAGAATCTACCCACAGGAAAAAAAAAGTATTTGCCAGACATCTTATCTAGCATATGGGCCCACACCTCTTGACACAACTTGCTGTCTTCAGTGCAGGCTTTTTATGTGCATGAAATATGCTGCTTATTTGCTAATGTTTGGGTTATAGTAATATAAATAACGCATTTGCCCCAAAATGTAATATATATTAATAATATAAAGTATTCAAGAGATGAGGCACTATTTGAAGCCTGAACTTGGCAAGGGTACACCTACATATTTAACCAATTGATATGCACAGATTACAGTATATATAAAACATGAAAGAAAGGGAATGTGTGAACTGGCTTCTTGGAAGTTGTTAGCAGTGTAAACAAAGCCTCAAAAAGAAGTTGTTCTAGAATCATACCTGAGATTCTGCTGTGCAACACCAAAACCACAAAAGTCTGAATCTAAGATAAGTGGGTTTAAGTGGTGCATTTGATAATGACATTTGTCTATTTGCTTGTTTATAGTTACTGTTTATCATTTAGGACCACTTTTCACTCTCAGACAGATGGACAGTCTGGACTATACAACAACTTAAAATGTTTTGAAATTTAATTGAGCTTTGCAGGTTTCTTATTTATATTACCAAGCAGCAAAGAAAGTAAATCCTTTATGAAGAGTAAGCATTACAAACTCTGCTGCACGTAAATCATCCTAGTCTTCCAGGTCCTGAAGCACAAACTCCCATAAAAAGAGGTGGAGGTATTCTGTCTTTCTGGTATCATTTTCAAAGCCATCCTTTTTCAAACTCTAATAAGCAGGTGATTCAACCCACAAAGCAACCACATCAGACAAACCTGCCAAGCATAGTGGTAGCATAAAGGAAGAACATTTCTAAAAAGCCCAGTAAATGTTTGATCTGGGGCTTTTTTCATTTTTTTTTTTTTTTTTTCCTTATAAAGCAAAGATTTATTTCATGTTTACATGCTGTAGGAAATCTTCCTTCTGAGAAGAACTGTCTGTTTGACTACTGCTCTTTTACTTCTGAAAACACCCATGTGTTATAAAAGCAATTAAGAGCTAGTCCAGCAGATTGCTTTGACTATGGAGAGGACGATAGGAAACTCTTTAATCACGTTTTTATGACTGCTAAATCAATACAGACAAAAACTCACATGTACTTGACAAGGGCAGGTTTGTTCAGATGTCCACTTCCTACAACTACTACCTAGGATTTACTCTTTTATCACAGGAAGCATTTACATTTTGGGGTTGCCTTCACCTGCTTTTGGTTTATTGACAGAGAAAGTTGACTGGGAAGCATGTTAAGGATTTGAGCAAAGAGGCATTTTAGGCCCCTCTGCTTCAACTTTCCACCCTGCAAACCAAAGCAGCCTAACCCAGCCTAAGGGTCAGGATGCCCATGAACTGCATTACTCTACAAGGACTCAAGCAGCTGCGATACAGACAGGGAACACAGAAAAAGTCAGTCCGACTTTCGACCCCTCCCCAGTAAACCTGCAGGCGCGTTACCGCAGCGACAGCCGCCCTAAGCAGCAGCGGAGCCCGGCAAGGGATGCGCAGCCCCTTTGCCCTGCTGCAGCCCCAAGGTTTGATGTCGCTTATCCCGCCGGTATCGGGAGCTCATCCCACCGCCCAGCACCACTGGTCCCGCACCGCCTTCCCGTTAGCATGGGAGACACATGAACACACAAACACGCGCGCCCACACACGAACACGCGCGCACCCGAACGCGCGCGGGAGCACGCTCCCGCGCAGGCCCACAGGCAGAGCGCGACCGGGGCCGTGCCGCAGCCGCCTACCGAAGAGGCTGTGGTCCTGGCGGGTGCCGCGCACGCTGCCGTCGGGCAGGATCTGCAGGTGGAAGCCGGTGCGGCAGTACAGCTGCCGCCGCCGCAGGATGCCCTGCAAGTGCGCTAGGTCCGCTGCTGCCGCCGCTGCCGCGCCGCCACGGGCTGCCCGCTCCGGCGGGGCCCGGCGGTCCCCGAGCAGCGCCGGGCGTTCCCCGGCGGGCGGGAGCAGGAAGTGGGCGCCCACCGGCTGCCCCAGGCCGTCCAGGCCGCCCAGGAAGCCCCCCACCTCGGCCAGAGGAGCCATGGGGGAGCGGGGCGAGTGGGCTAGGGCACGGCGGCTGAGAGCGGCTGCCGGCCTCTCCCGGAGGGCATGTGGGGGTGCGCGGCGGGGCCCCAAGCATGGGGAGCCGGCAGGGCCGAGCCGTGCTGAGCTGAGCCGAGTGAGCCAGGCGGCGCGGTGGTGTTTATAAGCCCCGCGTGTGTATATATATATACGGCGGTCCCCCTGACATATGCTAATGAAGTCCTCTGCGGGGAGGCTGCGTTTGAAATTGTAAACCAGCTCCCCCTCTCCTCGCACCTTCCTCTGATCTGAGACGGCGGCGGGGAGGGAGCTCCGGGCGCACCCCCCACGCCCCGCCGAACGCAGGCACTCATCGGGGAGGCGGGGGAACG